>JAOBAT010091894.1:0-17414 GCA_026413305.1 Hydrozoanthus tunicans
GGGGGAGGAAGGAGGAGTTGTAGCCTTCCCCAAGTGTATGAAATTCAAGTTATAGGGACTGTTATTAAGGATGGAAGGAAGGAAGGGTGGGGAGAGGTGTAGCCTTCCCCTAGTCTATGGAATTCAAGTTATAGGGACTGTTAGTAATCATTCAAAGCATCAATTTCAAAATCAAATATCAATATTAATCTTATCATAAGCAAGTACGTAGAAAAGATTATCAACAGTTTATGTAACTACAACTACTTGCAACTTTGGCATTAAAATAACTGTAAAAATCAGTAAAAAGAAATGAGATTGCAATAGTTGACTTGTTTATCAAACCAATATTGTCACTTAATTGATGTGCAAACTTTCTATTTCATTGTTAAAATGCATATGGAGTCAAAAATTGTTTTACTGCAGTGGATAAATGTTGCTAAATCAATAATGAGGAAAAGCAGTGAAAAAATTCGTCAAACTTTTTTATGGTTTTTGAGATATTAACATTTGAAGTTCTCAACTGATAACATCATGTATGGTTCTAATTCTGCTGCAAATTTATAACCTTTGAACAAATTTGGACCAAACCTGCACTGAGGGTCTATCTACCTTCAGATACATTACATCATCAGTCTGAGCTTGGCTTAAATACATCAAAGGTTATGAATTGAAGAGCCTAGTGCAAAAACGACGTAAGTGACTTTGTATAAAAGGCTAAATTTTCCAACGGTTTCATAGATATAAAAAGGATAATGTAGGGAGAATTGAGAACTTCATCAAAAGTCACATCATTATTGCACTATATGCCTCAATTGGCAGCAGAATTAAATAAAAATTAAAGCAAATTTGTCTTTTTATTGCCATATTGATATTGCTAGCTAAAATTTTGACTGGTAATTAAGCTAAATTTGGCTGGTAATTACCGATCAACGGTTGTTATTTCCATCCCTGAACAGCATCAGTCATAAAAGAGATTTTTCAGACTGTATACTGAGTCCTTTTAGTCCAAGTTGTATATTTATTGTAAGTAGCTAAGTCTTAAGACTTTTAGTCCTAGCTTAAGAACCCATACTTTTCATTCATGAAGTTTCCAGATAAGTTATATAAAACGTTTCATTTCTGAATGTTCAGTCAGATTTGCCTTGTTTGGTCAATTCTCATTTCTTCATTATTAAACATAGTATTTTGTACGAGCAATGCAAGGAGCAGTTAATTATTGATAACTGAATGGGACTAAAAGGATTAGGGAAACTTAACAACAACCAGCTATAAAACTTACTGGTCTACAACTAGGGAGTCTGTCATCAGGAACATCCACTGCCACCTCCCTGAAGGTCTCTGGCCCCTCATCAGGTAGTGACACACTTAGAGATTCAAAGTTCGAGTCACCAACATCATCAACACTCGATTCTGTCGTTTTTTCTGCTGCATTAAACAGCTCTTGTTTAGTGACTCCAGTCACATAAAATACTGAACAATGCCTTACTTGCTGCTTGCCTGAAAAAGAAGTATTAAAAATATCAATCATTACAAACTAATAACAACTGTTAAATAAATAATCATTAATTAAATCATTTTCCTTTACACTGAATAACATTTAAGTATATTAGACTAATGTGACAATCATGCTACAGGATTTATATGGCTGAGAAATTGAGCTTTGTATTTATTTAACCCTTTAAGCCCTAAATTTGTCAAATGGCATACTGGTAAATTCTCCCAACTGAGTCCCATACTTTCCATATAAACAGTTTGGGAGAATTTGGTTTTTCATCTTCAAAAACATATTTGACTTGATAAACTTCTAACTTCTCAATACCAATTATATTACTTTGTTTGAGTTATGTAAGGAGAAGTGAGATGTTGATAAACTGTCCCGGGCTTAAAGGGTTAACAATCGACTAATTTGATGTTACCACTTGTCATCCTGTCCTTAAAAGGGGAACTGAACCCTAAAATCAACTTTTGTCAAATAAAATCTTTAACTGAATGTGAAAACGATGTTAAAAAAAAAACTTCTCATATCACGCTGATATCCGAGAAATTCAAGTTTAAAACATGTTACTTGCAGCATTGTACCAGCAGCTCGGAAATAGGGGTTAAGTGGAGAGAGAGGCTATGACATCAGGTAAGAATTGGCTCGGACTGAAAAAATTCTTCATTGGAGTGAGATATCACACACAACATAAGTTGTAACTTTCACTCTTGACTGTGTAAGTAAGCTTATGACAACAAAAACAGTTCAAGCACTCGCTCCCCACAACCTACATCACTCATTACCTTCATTTACCACTGATAAGTTGACAAGCGCACACATTCAATGACCCCAAATGACCTGAAGTGCGCACATATAAACTAGAATTTCTCAGAAAATCAGCGCGACACAAAAAAAAACTTTTGCATAGAATTATGTTCTCAACACTTCGAAGGATTTCATTTGATATTGTTGGTTTTTGAGTTCAGTTCCCCTTTAACTATAAACCCCAACTCCTATCCTGTACTTAACTAATGGTAGACCTGTACAGGGCTTGCTGTTTGAAAATAGTTGGCAAGTCACAAAAAGCTCAACTAAGTCTTTCAAGGCGAACTGTATTTTCAAAGTGATAAGGGTCTAAGAGAAACTTGCCAATGACATGAGGAATACCTTGGAAGCAAGGTGAGCCCTTAATTGCTCTCCCCAAGTCAATTTTGTGTGAGTGACAGTGAGCGAGAGTGATCACTCGCCTAAATGACAAGCCCAGGATAGAAAACAATCACTCCCTGATTAAAGTGCAAAACTATTAAAGAACTCATTGTTACAGTAATGTTTCAACTGTTCAAAGAACCTCCCCCCCCCCCCCCATCCCTTATGGTCACCCCGTTAATGCAGCCACCTTGTAATAATGGTCACTTTATGTTTGGTCCGCAAGTCAAATAGCCTTATTTTTTCTTATAAAAAAAACCTTTGTTAATACAATCACTGCAACAATACAGTCAATTTTCTGGACAATGGTTGACCATATTAACAAGGTCCCATTGTTTTCTGATTTTATGTTTAATTTGCACGGAAACATGTCAGCCAGTTTTGAGTTACTGCACCCTTTTCTAAATAATTAGAAAATATAGTTATATGTAAGATAGACAAAACGTTATGAGATTTAATAAGCCGCTCTGTTCTAGACTTAAATAAATATGTACCATGAACAGTGGCACTCATCCATATAAAAATAGTAAATTTGTGACCTCCCACAGGAAAACATACTTAGCAGCTTTTCCGTTTCGCGACTTTTCCGTTTTTACCCATTGCAACCTGTTAGCAACTCGTTGTCAACCGCGAGCGTTCCGTTGTTGAGCCGCGAGCAACATGTTGTTGAGCCGTGAGGAACCCCTTGTTGAGCCGCAAGCAACCCGTTGGTAACCCACGAGCATTCTGTTGGTAAAGCCGCAAGCATTCCGTTGGGTAAGCCGCGAGCATTCTGTTGGGTAAGCCACGAGCATTCTGTTGTCAAACTCATGAGCTTTCCGTTGTTCGTACAGAAGCTTTCCACTAGTAACCCACGAGCAAAGCAGTTGAATGGCTTTATCAACGTTTCTGAGATCAAGAACTACCTACAAGGGACAAAATTCAAACTACAAAAGACTGTTTCAAACTCGTAAGAAATTTACTGGAACATTTTTTATCCATGCATCTCTAAATTCGTCATGATCCATCGAAGTCGAAGTACGTAGAAGCAGTCATTCCACGATCCAGTATCCTTGCCGGTGCAAAACCCCATTGGTATTCTGGAGTTTTTAGCATTCTCGTCATTTCCTGTGATTCTTTCCCAACTTTATTGCTGTTGTATTGATAAAAACGAAATAGAAATTGTTTGCATTTCACGACGTTCGATCGTTCAAGAGCAAGAAAAGGCAACACAGTTTACCACTGGTCAACGGAAGTTTGCAGTTTCTATGGCAATTTCAATTTCGCTCCGAGTTTCAGCCAATCAGAAGCGCTTGAATTCAAAGACGAAAACAACATGGCGAAGAAGCTGGAGAGATTGATTTTTTTAAAAACAGCTTTAAAAGTGAGCTAAAAAACAGGACGAAAGCAGCCAATTTTGATCGATTACTTCAAATAGCTTTTTATGCCTAATACGAATGCGAGAAGCAAATTGTTTAGAGTTTACTTGCTGTTGAATTTGTCATTCAAGACTTGACTGAATTTCAAAAGTATGTACTACATTATTGATTCAAGTCAATTTATGTCGGGCTTAAAGTAGTGTTTCAATAAACGTCTTATCATTCTATCAACATATTTTTAGCCCTAACTGCCAAAGTTTTCTGTTATCATAACCCGCGAGCTTCCCGTTGTTAATTCCGTTGTCAAACCCACGAGCATTTAGTTTGTAAGCCGTGAGCAACCCGTTGGAAAGTCGCAAGCAACCCGTTGGTAAGCCACGAGCAACCTGTTGATAGGCCGCGAGCAACCTGTTGATAAGCCGCGAGCAACCCGTTATCAACCCGCGAGAAGAAAAATGGAAACGGAAAAGTAATTAAGTATGTTTTCCTGTGAGAGGTCACATTTATATCTGTATCTCCCCATTACCTCCCTCCCCCCACCTCCATCCTTCCCCTCCTCCCAAGGTTCTTGGCTGATAAACTGAGCAGTGCTTAAAATTTTACATTTGGCTAACAATCTATCAAATTAGTATTGTCCCCCATCTCCTAAATCTTTTCTTAAGTTTCATGTGTTTATCTCAAACTGAAAGGAGCCAGATCTTATTCAAAGCCTGGGAATGGCACACAATATAATATGTCACCTGCTTGTAGCCTTATATCTTCACTCCCTCTTCTTTCAACTGCTTCATGTTGTACTTGCTTGTGATTTGAGTCATCTCTTATGTCCCCTGTCGAACTAGATGACGCATGGGAGTTTACTACATCCTCAACTGATCTTTGCTTTCGTACCCCCTCACTGAATGGCCTTCTCTTTAAACCTGGCTTGGCTTTAATTAACTCTGAATTATCTCGACTGGCATTGGCAGTCTGCCCAGTAACACCAGAATTACTAGGCTGACCAGAAGTTTGAGCTGGGAAGATCGTTCGTACATCAGCGGGGTAAGTTGACTTATGAGTTGGTAGTGAACCCTGCGTAGCTAGTGCTTGTCTCTTTGTGGAGGCATTAAGAGTGTCTATTCTGCGCCTAACAGCATCAGCTTGCTTTCGAGTTAAGGAACCAGTGATGTTCTGAATATCTGCATCATATGGATCAATTTCCTTACTATCTGTAAAATACATGAAAAAAAGTACAAGTTATTTAATATGAGCTTTTTCCAAAATGATTTCTTATTCTAATTGACATGTGTAACCTGAACTGCTATATATAAAATGAAAACTTAGAGTGGGCTTCAGGAGCAAATTTGGCAAGTTATTTTAAAGATTGTCTTTGGCTAAGCTGTGTTACAAATAGTAAGTTCTTGGGCTAGTGCTGAATCGAAGATTAAACACAAAACACACTTGACTCTTCAATCAGTCATGAATGCCAAGTCTCCTGAATAATCTGGAAGTCTGGATACAGAACAAATATCGCGGCCTTTGTACTGCTAACCAAATCTCACACTGCAGTTAAATGCCAGGGAGTTGTAAAAATGAAATCTCCGGATTTTAAATCTCCAGAGCTTGGCATTTCTGTCAATAACTTATGTTCATTATTGGTGTCAAGGGTCATTTTTGCTAGGTTAGATGTAGATATATCTGGTGACTAGTACGTTTTAAAAGACAAAATTATACTCTTAGTTTTTGTTAAGCAAAATGTTATACTATTGGACCTTATGATCCAGACCATTCATTTCCTACAAGTTCACATTCAAGGTTTGACTGAGAGGTTCAAGTAAGGTGTTAAACAGACCCCTGATTGAGATTCTCTTGTAAAAATACCTTTGTATTTTTGAACCACTTCATTGAAACCAGCTTCCTTTAACCATTCCACTTCTTGCTCACACTCTTAAAGTAAACATAAGTTAAATAAATGAATAGTTACCATTTCTCCCAACCTGTTCTTCTACATCTACACTAGTTACACCATACCTCCCAACCCGTTCATTGTCAGTTTACTTATCTAGTTACCATTTTTCCCAACTTGTTCTTCTGCATCTACACTTAGTCTAGTTGTACCATACCTCCCAACCTGTTCCCTGTCAGTTTACTTTTCTAGTTACCATTTCTCCCAACTTGTTCTTCTGCATTTACACTAGTTGTACCATACCTCCCAACCAGTTCCCTGTCAGTTTACTTATCTAGTTACCATACCTCCCAACCTGTTCCTGGTCATTTAACAAATGGTTACCACATCTCCCAACCTGTTCCCTGTCAGTTTACTTATCTATTTACCATACCTCCCAACCTGTTCCTGGTCATTTAACAAATAGTTTCAACATCTCGAGCTCCCAACCTGTTTCTTGTCAGTTTACTTATCTAGTTACCATACCTCCCAACCTGTTCCTGGTCATTTAACAAATGGTTACCACATCTCCCAACCTGTTCCCTGTCAGTTTACTTATCTATTTACCATACCTCCCAACCTGTTCCTGGTCATTTAACAAATAGTTTCAACATCTCGAGCTCCCAACCTGTTTCTTGTCAGTTTACTTATCTAGTTACCATATCTCCAAACCTGTTCCTGGTCATTTGACAAATGGTTACCACACCTCCCAACCCATTCCTTGTCAGTTTACTCTACTAAGTTAGTCCATACCTCCCATTTGTTCCTCTTCCTCTTCGTGTGTGGTGTTGCAGCTCTCTTCAATTGCTCTGTATTCTTTCCAAAAGATGTCATATTCTAACTGGTCTAGGCCTGGTGGCCGACTTTTTATTCTCATTGCCATCCTAGTATCCGTTATGACTTTGGGTCATCCTGTAAACAGAATTAAAGTTAAGGTAAATCTTTCTTTGTAAGAGTACAAATCATTTAACTGTATGGGGTCAAAACAAGTTTTTCTTGTACCCCTCAAATTGTCTGACAAGTGTTCTCGCGAAATCAGCAGGATATTTTCACAACCCTGCAAGACAATAATATCTGTACAAGTACAAGTACTTAAACAAATTGAACAGTTGCATAAATTATTTAAAAATCAACAAATGTCACTTCCACTAATGGGTAACTGGCTATCAAATCTGACTGCATGCTAAACTACTGAAAACTGTCACATAGTCATGTAATACATGTGTATTTATATCAATTCTGAAAAAAAAGTGTCAACACGCTGGTAACCAGTGCTACTTTTGCTTAGATAAATGAGAATGAGTACATTTGTGACAACTCTGTGAAGCTCACAGGACAAAATGTCTGGTGCATGAAAGATTCCGTCGAACAAATACCAATATTTGCAGCACATTGTCTAATTCCTCAGCGATAGTTGTTTCAGTCCATGGACTAAAGAGTAAGTCATCGTCATAGATTTTTATGTTTCTAGCAAGTTTCAAAGATTTCAAAGAAATACAAACAAACACAAAATCTAACTTCTTGTAGGCACATTTGACAAAAGCCATTAGTGCTATAAGATTGAGTTTGGTTATTAATATTATGGCAGATAATATCACATCATTTACTTCCTTGGTACAATAATATATGTAATAAGATACATTCAATAAAACACACACTCTGATTGGCCAAGAACCATTCCCTAAATCTGAATAGAAATCTTGAATAATATAAGCAGTTGTTATCATTAATTATTGTATAAAAACTTTAGAAGATATTTTCTTTGTTTCCAAACTCTGTTAGTTCTAAACACTTTGGACTGTCGGGAGAACACAACAAAAGGTTTTGAATCATGCACTCACTTTCAGCTCGTGATCCAAACCTTTACATGTGTTTTCCAAATGATCCTGCGTGTTACCAACAGAGCATGCAAACATGGTCAGGGCTTGAAATCAAAAAAATGTTAGGTCGCTTTTTGGCCACCAACTGGAGAAATATAGTCACCAGATGCAAGTTCTAAGTCGCCAGTTTGTATAATCAAAATAATGTTCCAGTTCCTCTTTTTGAAATGTTTGATATCGTTCAGTATGGCGTGACTGGGACAAATTTGTACAACTTAAATACAAAAATATGAAAACAAAAAATACATACTTCTACAAAACAATCTTGCCAAGCAAAGACATCCTCTGGAAGCCTGACAATTTCAGGAGCAGACAAACTTTTTTCTCTAAGAACGTTCTGCTCATGCCATTTGGCCCATTATTTTACGATGATTGCAAAGTAAGATGAGATAAGAGGTTTATTTTAACTTTAGTACTTTATTGTACATCTGAATTATACAAAATTAAGGTGGCCAAAGTGGCGACTTAACGTCAATATTTAGTCGCCAAGGAGAAAATATTATGCAGCTAAGACCAGAGGCAGTGTTCGAATTTAACGCTTGCCCGCGACAAGCAGAAATTCAAACGGGCAAACAAAATTTCAACTTTTAGTTACACAGGTTGCCCGGCAGGAATAGAATTTTTACACTTTAGTGAATTACTGAGAATCTTAAACCTCTAGTTTAAAACAATTTGTCAAAATTTTACCATTTAAGATGCAAATAGACATCCATGCCACCTCAAATAGTCCAGTTTTGAGTGTAAATAAACCTTGCTAAGATCGCTCGCGCTCGCAATTTCTATTAGTTATTTACTATATTATATACGCCTCGCGCATGAACATTCGGATTGAAATCATATGGAAAATTCATGTTCGTCTGCTCTTGAGGTAAGAGATAGCTCTGGCCAATGATCAAACCCTAATATTCTGAATAGCCAATCAGAACTAACTTTGGTCATGCTTCGCCGCAGCACGTTATTCGACTGCTAGCGACATGATTATATTTAAGCCGATTGTTTTTTTTTATTCACGTCTTAAAGTTAGACTTATGCTGTATGCACGACTCAAGTATAACTAACTTGTCAGGAATAATGCTGTATTATCAGTTGGTACTAATCAAATGTACATATATCAGTCAGTTGACAGTTTGTTTGTCAGTTAGTTATTTCCTTTGCATCACCCCAAAACGCTTTACTTAACCTTTGTAATTTATCAACATATCATGTATTGCACCTTAATCACAGAAAACAATTAATAAGACGGGCAAGTCAAAATTCACACGGGCAACTGAAAATTCAAATCTACTTACCCTTTGGGCAACTAACTGAAAACCCTTAAATTCGAACACTGAGAGGACAATCAAATTTTAACAACTGAGATTTTTGTTAATTTATTTTCTACTGGAATTATTCAGATATGTTCAATGTTCTACTGTAAATGAAAATTATATTTATTGTTAAGTCTTATACGAGCAAACTAAATGACATCAAAACTTTAATATATTGTTCTGATCAATATCAAAAACAGTGAGTCTAAAAATACAAAATAACTGAAACATTAAACGGTAAACAATATCTATCAAATACAAAAATATAACTGACAGCTGAAACAATACATATATTTAGGAAATGGAATTAATTAGAAAATGCTGCAGCTGTCATTGGGTTAAAATTTAATATCTAGATAGTGAGTAAATCTTGTAGTTTTCAATATGAAGTCATGTGCTTCACTGAGAAATATTACTAGTTAACAAAAAACATGCTTTCTCACCATAACACATAAATTTAATTCATTTCGATGTTCAAGCTCAAATTTGACCAAAAACTGAAAACAAGCTTTAAGAGCCAACTGGGAGCTTCTAATTTATAATCTTGAGAGCCCCAAAATTGAATGTTTAGTTGATCTCCAAGCAGTGAACACTCAAATCTTCAAGCCTTAGGATAGCTACATAAAAAGTATTCAGGTCAATCTGTGGCTATTAAACAAGGGACTCATCAAAGTGTATCTCAAAGGAAAGAAAATATTTACTGAAATTAGATATGATAACATAACAAATAACAGGCGTAGTATCTGCTGGGGGAATTATGACATTATTTAGATTGACTGAACAAAATAATTTTACTATTTGGTTGTTTTGTCAAAACATGACAGTTTGTGTACAAAAGAGCTAGATATTGGTTATTCAGATCACAAATACACACCTGGCTTGTTTAGTCAATTTTATTACAATGCATGGAGTTTTAGAAAGTCTTTACATGATGCAATAACTTAATTGTCACAGGTATAGCGCATACCTCCACCCAACATTTGTTACACGTTCTTTTGCAATCAGTCAAACCATCTTCGATAAAAATCTTCCAAATTTAATTACAGTGCTGACCATGAGGGCGAAATGATAGTATCAAGAGGAAAAACACAGATAACAGTATATGTATCTGAGTATCAGTGTGGAAATAGTCTGCTCAGGACTATTTTTAAAAGGTGTCTCTTGCATTGTGTAAAGAATCATACAGGCATACCAATATTGATATGACTTAACTTGTAAACAGTTAAAAAATAACTTTAGTTAGTCTTTTAGCTTGTTAGGAGTTACTGTTAACGAAACAGCAAAATGGCACAACAAGGATGAGAATGTCAAAACTAATAATAATTATTGTTCAGTGCTGAATTAAACTGTATTGAGTGGATTTTTTGCCCAAAGCAATAATTGTAATTGTATGATTGTACACGAGGGATTCTAGATTAAGATTAGTTAAGCTAGTTAATTAGTTATACTCCCAAGGTTATTATCCCTAGTTTAATTAGTTATACTCCCAACAGGCAAGAAAGCGCTTAAAAAATTAGTTCAGGACCTTCTAACTAACAACCAAACTACAATTATCTTTGGAGACTTTGGAGTTACTTTAATTAGAAACCAAGATTTTCATTGTTTTAGTCTACCTTCAAAAAATTTGATAACAGGTACATATAGAAGATTCATATCTAATAATAGAAAGAAAATTACTAGATGGTGTGAACATACATGAAGTTTATAAATCTTCTAGTGGAAAAAAGAGATTTCACAAGAAAGCGAAGTGATCAAGTAAAATATTTTCTCCACAAGGAGATAATTAAAATTTGAATGTTCGAGCCAAAGAGCAATTTTCTTTTTTATCATATCGATATGAAAGTTTAAGTTTGTGCTGAAATGAGCTGGAAAAACAAGGAAATGATAGCAGCAATATCTTCACTTGTGAGGCTATAGAGAATATGTCACTCATATACCAGAATGATGTAGTTTTGTATGAAAACTACAAGTGATGAAACTAACAGTTAAACACTCAATCATATCTATATGATAATAGCTAGTTTGTATTAGGTATACAGAGTTTCAGGTTTGAAATAGCTCAGGTGGAAAAAATTTCTACCACCAGGCTCAAAACTCTCTGCCAGTTGTACGTGGCCAGGAGACTCTTGCATAATCTCCAGCTATTTCTTGTTATCCACTAGCACTACTATGAATGAAACTTAAATGCTGTGTGGAAGCATTTTTTGTTAGATTACAGAAAAGAACCTTTTTGTCCAGTGGTAAAACAAAAAAGGTCTATAGCCACTACGTCTGTGTTTTCATAACGCATATCCTTGTGACAGCATTTCTAACTCTGATTTACTTAGTAAGATTTTTCGACATTATGAAAATCATTTCAAGGAAACTTAAGATGAACATATGGATTATTCAAAATATTTGTTTCTAAACTGTCATTTTAATTTGTAAAATGTTTCAATGGCAAACAGAGATATTCACCTGGCGAATTGAGGTAGAAAATTGTTGTAGGCCCAGCAAAAATCATCATTTGCAACCTAAACCTGAAGCCCTGAGAACATATATTACTTCAGTACAAAAGCCCTTCCAGTTGCTGGTATATCAAAGGATAGTATCCACAGCTATTCTAAAGGTACAGTAGTCTGAAAAATAAACAGCTGACTGAGGAGCTATCGAAATGTCAAAGTCTGTATATCAGCCTAGGTCACCAACCTCCATTATTATAACAGCAAGCCAGAAATGGACTTTTCATTACAGAAAGGAAAAAGAAGGCTAGGTTTATTTGGTATTTTAATTTTGAAACCTAGTTAAGTTACTTATTTTGATATATTAAGTCTCACAAATCTGCAAGAAATTATTTTTTTATTCCTGAAAAAAGTGAGTTACAACTGAAAAAAAATTGTTTGTTCAATAAATTGGATGACAGACATTAAATTGCATACATGTGATATGTTGTCTAATACATGAATATAATTTCATACTCTCGTGCATTTTCTGTACTGTGTGATGCAACTTATCCCATGATATAACAAGAACATTATTAAATGGGTTATAATAGCCGATGTAAATATACTATGTGAATATGCCCAATGCATATTGTGCAATTAGCTACTTAAAATCTAGGTCAATTTTGATCTGTTAGAAACACGAACATACTAAAGTTGAAAGAGTGATGATGATGATAATTTATAAGAATTGATTTAACAAGGAACAATCAGTACTTGCCACTTTAAAAGGAAAAGTGGGAAGTACTTTATAATAAAAAATTATTGTTATACAAACTCTTACATGCATACCTTTACAGATTTACACGAGAAGTGCATGCATGACTTATTATTTCAACCTTATCTCTTAACTTGGTACTTGTTTATAGAAAAAAAATTTATAGCAACAGAACAATTTGCTTGCATCTAGAGCATGAAACAAGACGCGTACTAATTCCATATCCCATTTCAATACTTTTTCATATTAGTAGGTAAATAGATGATATTTCGAGTCTGTTAATGGCACTGAAATGCTAATTCGTTCCGCGCTGCCATTAATCTGTCAAAGGATATATCGGAACCTCACACCGAAACCAATAACTAGCTTGAGGGACTCTTGAAAAGTAAGTAGAAAACCACTATATCTGGAAATTAGAAAGCGTTTCCTGGAAAAGTGATGTTTAAAAAATCAGAATTTTAAACTTATATCTAATATTGTTTTAATACGTCAAACCATAAAGCGAAAAAACAACAAACTCTCTCGGTTCACGGAGACTAATTGTTTTAGAAACCAACACGATGGAAGTTTCTTTAACCAAGTTCGTAACGCCGCTAACAAAATTCACTCCCTTTAAACTGAAAATTTATTTACATCATTCGACACAGCGTAATACGAGATTGGCTTAACAACTTTTCCCAATGAACGTTTTGGTTTCAAGAGTTTAATTGCGTGAAGCTCGACAACAGAGCAAAAGTAAAATCAACAACCGAGAGACAATCAGATAAACCGATCGAATCATTTCGAAATTCTGCAGGGAAAAACTTTGTGCAAAAGCTTGGTTTCCATTAACTGAGGAAATAAAAAAACCTTTAAAAAGAAACAGAACTTCTAGTTGCCTTTCTTTGTTTTCTAATTAAGGATAAAACATTTTAGCTAAACTCAAAATGAGGCTGGTAATACGAGCGGCGAGGTATACGTATTTGTATTAAAGCATAATATGATTGATAGCTTCAATTTCTCGGCTGCAAAAGTGATTGGATAAAACTTTCGATAAATTTCGCTTGTTAGACTCAGATTTGATTTATAACTACTTTAACACGGGTCTCACATGTAAATTTATAACGGATTTTAGTAATATCAGAGATTTTAAAACAAACTTTACGATAATTATTTGACATTACGCGCTGCATCAAAAATTGCTGATGATCGCCTCGATAAAGAAGAATTGAGTTCAACCAACCTTAACTGGTTTTGTTTTTCTCACTTCCTAGGATCAGCTTCGATGTAGCGTTTTTAAATAGCAACACAATCATAATTCCATGATGAAACCTTTCGGCATTTACTTGTAGCTAGCAACTGAGTAACTCACTCGACAGTTCGAAAATCCGGCAAACATGGCTTATAGTCACGTGACTAGTATTGTGAATTGTATTTTCGGGAGGGGAGGGACGGGAACATTTATTTCGTGACATGCGGAGAGTGGGTATGTACATCATCGTCTTAAAATGGAACTAAAAGAGTTCAAAGCAGAAGTTAGAAGTCTTAGAAGCTTTCCATACTGCATTAGCCCCACTAAAACTGTAGAGAAGGTTATTACACAAAATTTTCCTAACGTTTAGACCAAAGAAGAATCCAGCAACCAGTCTATCCGAGGACGCCTTCTAATCACTACTTCCAATTATCGTATATTGGCTCTTTTTCTAAAATCACAGACAATAAGATTCGGTCTCTAGTCAAAGAAAATATTCTAAAGATTTAGACACTTAGTTAGTTTTTTTTTCATCCTTTAACGTATATACAAGCAATCTGCTTAGAGTGAAGGACTCTGTCCCTGATAAACCCCGCTTACTTGTTGTTCATAGTTTTTCTGCGCGGGCTGTATATGTTTTCAAGCAGCTGCAGAGTTCAGTTAACTGTAGAAATCTTTGCACTGAGAATCATTTCATCATTCTGGATTCTGTTATCTCTGTTTTTCAACTTAAAGCTACAAAGAAGCTCTCAAACTAAGGGGAATAGCCGGCATCTCACTGAGCTAAGTGAGCAGGTTTTTTTATGTCAACTTGAGTCTTTTTTTCGTAATGGTTTTAAAACTTTCTATAGTTCTGTTCACATTCAGTTACCAGGAATTCAAGAAATACAGTTACAATTGTACATAGCTAACTCTTTATAAGATGTTAGGTATATTCATAAGAACCAGAAAATTTGGCCAAGGCTCATTGTTCTTAATTTTTCGGCGATTTAAGCCTGAAACTGTTCTTAAATTGTTCCTATTTTTATGTGTGGCTTAAATCGAAAAACTCCCCGCGGATTTATAACATTGGTTCGCTGAGTCATTTTCCCGAGGCAATTTCCCTAGCCCTTTACAATTGAAGATAAACGTCTTTTGGTCTGTCCGGGAGAATATTTTGCCCGAGCTCTTTCAATGTACAGACCGAGCGAAGCGAGGTTTGTACGAAAGACCGAGGGCAAAATATTCTCCCGGACAGAGCGAGCAAAACGAGGTTATTAAGATTTTTAATAAATGGCTCATGAGTTTGATTAAAAAGCATTTATTTCTTGTAAAAATATTCTCCACAATGTTCCGTTGAACTTCAGTTTTCACACCATCGACAAACTTAACGACTTTCTCCATTCGCATGAACTTTTCATTCACTGCTTTACTTTTCTGGTTATTATTTTCAGTCGACGTCTCTTGTAGAACTTTTCCGGGTTAATCTTCAATACTTGTAATTTCGAGCGGATAATAAAATTCACCGGACATTGTTTTGACTTTTGAAGTCCGTAACTCAAAAAAAGTCTGTACGGTAGCTTATTGACCTAAGTTCAGCCGATCAGAACGCTGGAAATTTGGTTGTTGACCGAAAATCAGTGTTACCATTTAATAAAATCATTTAAATGATCGAAACATGTTTTGTAGCCTAAAGAATGTTGTTCTTTTCCTCAAACAACAATTGAGGAGTTAAAATGCTGTGGTCATATTATAGAGCCGCCGGAATAGTTTGCAAAACAGTATATTAATTAATTGCGTCTTTCTCTAAAGATGATAAAGCTAAGGCCCAGACCAAAACAAGCGAACATTTTGATCCAATTGTAGAGTTGCGAAAACGCATTTGCCACAACTATGCGTCGTTCGCAAAGAGAAAAGGCGCAGAAGAAAACAAGCGAACATTTTGATCCCATTGTAGAGTCGCGAAAATGCATTTGCTACGACTATGCACAGTTCTCAAAAAGTCTAAGGCCCAGAACAAATTAACCAAACAATTTTCTCAAAAAAATTTACGTTAAAAATATGCGTCGTTGTCAAAAAGTGAAGGCCCAGAACAAAACAGCTGACTATTTTGCTCTTATTTCTGGAGCCACAACTGTTAATTGTATTTTGTCTCGTCAACTGGGAATGATCAGCTAAGTTACTTGAGTTTGGACGGCTCTTGTCCTGAATGACAAAACGCAGACGAATGCTGAAAAGTAGACATTGTACTCGGGATTACAAACTGAAGCAACACAAATCAGGAAGAACACCAGAAGATTGTACAACAAACGTCCTTTATTCTTTATTAGGTATTTCTGAGTCTAGTTACAAACTTGGCTGGTTCAAATCCGAATAACTCTAGCTAATGTACCTATATTTACAGTCACAGCGGTTCTGGTAGAACCTGCTAGTTAGAACAGGTTTCCGTACCGCTATGTGAACTGACAAACTCTTGTGTCAGCTTCTTTGTGAAAAGATTGACAATATATAGCGTTGTTCTAGACTATTCAAACAGTGTTGTTCTCCTAATTACGGATACTTAATTAGATGAGGAGTGAAAAGAATATTATCTTAACTGAAACTCTGGCAATACGAATTAATTCTAACTGAAAAATAGTTCTTTTATACCTTCTCAATAATTAAGATTCACAGATCAGTAACTGCGTCGTCAGCGCTAAATTTAGTCTAAATGATTAACAATCTTAACTTTGCTAGTTTGCTTGGACGAATCCTAATTTGATCTGGTTATAGCTTTTGAAACATGCGATTTGACCGGTTTGAAAATATCTGCGTGGCTTAAACATTTTATGTGGCATAATTTGTGCCATAACACAACTGTGCGTCCTTCTTAAAAGTTTTATGTGCAGAACAAAAACAAGCGAACATTTTGATCCCATTGTAGAGTCGCAAAAACGCATTTGCTACAACTATAGGCCAAGGCAAAACAAGCGAACATATTGCACATACTTCTAAAGCCAAGAAAATTCATTGCTACAATTATATATCCTTATCAAAAAGAAAAGGAACAGAACAAAACAAGCAAACATTTTGATCCCATTTCATGAACAGTCACGGAAATGCATTTGCTACAACTATGCGCGTCGTTCTAAAAAAGTAAATGCCCAGAACAAAACAAGTGAACATTTTTGCTCATATTCCAGAGTTGCAAAAATGCATTTGCTATGTATAAATATGCGTTGTTATCCAAAAGCAACAATCTTTGAGGGATCCCTTCAATCCGATTATACCTTAGGCAACCAATCTTCTACATGAAACCGAGGCGATAATATATGCGCACAGTTATAGTAAATACATATTCGCTGCTCTAGAATACAGTTAATTCCGTTTTGTTTAATTCAATTCTGGGCACCTAAAGAAAACGGCACATTAAGTCATTGTAAATGCCTTTTCGCGGCTCCAAAACATGAGCAAAATGTTTGCTTGTTTTGAGCATTCAGAATTCATTTTCGCTGCTAAAGAATCTGAAACAAGTGTGCCCTTGTTTAAGTTGGTACGCGTAGATAATGATGCATTGTGTGGTTCCAGAAAATATCCATACTCCCGGTAACTCTAGGAAATAGCTCAATTTTGTTTTCATGTCGCAAACTCAAAGAAGCCAAATCGTAAATGACTACTAATTATTAAATGGTAACTCTGATTTTCGGTCAATAACCAAATTTCCAGCGTTCTGATATATTGGCTGAACTTAGGTAAATAAGCTACCGTACAGACTTTTTTTTGAGTTACGGACTTCAAAAGTCAAAACAATGTCCGGTGAATTTTATTATCCGCTAGAAATTACAAGTATTGAAGATTGACCCGAGAAAAGTTCTACAAGAGACGTCAACTGAAAA
>JAOBAT010091905.1:1815-17410 GCA_026413305.1 Hydrozoanthus tunicans
CAGAATGGTACCACTATGTTACAAATATTCACAACGCCTATCTGTTCCATCACAGAATGGTACCACTATGTTACAAACAATTCACAATGCCTATCTGTTCAATCACAGAATGGTACCACTATGTTACAAATATTCACAACGCCTATCTGTTCCATCACAGAATGGTACCACTATGTTACAAATATTTACAATGCCTATCTGTTCAATCACAGAATGGTACCACTATGTCACAAATATTCACAACGCCTATCTGTTCAATCACAGAATGGTACCACTATGTTACAAATATTCACAACGCCTATCTGTTCAATCACAGAATGGTACCACTATGTTACAAACAATTCACAATGCCTATCTGTTCAATCACAGAATGGTACCACTATGTTACAAATACGGAATAGTACGAGAACAATTGCAAAAAAAATAGTGATTTTGCAATATCGATGGTAAACCATAGATACTTACTACACTTAGGAGTTCCCCTAATTTTATCACCAATCTGCTTTCCATGAGAGTCAACACACCAACAAAATCCAATGGAGCCGTGACACTGAGTTGGGGCGTAGCTCCCATCACGACTACAGCGTGGGATAAAAGCTCCTATCAACGGAGTGGATGTTTTCTGAACGAATTCGGTCTGGCACGGTGTTAACCCTGTTTAAGTAAGAATATTTACAGGTTTATCTAACATTCAAAAATAATTTAAAGTTTCTCTCTCTACAGTAACCTTACGTGTCAAGTGTCTGATGAACTCCGTGAAATGAATCAAATCCAATGCACTCTTTTTTTTTATAAGAATAGTGTGTTCCGGACTAGGCTGAAAATTCCTGTTTACTGTCGATATTATGCTAAAAATATTCCTGTAATATTCTTAATAACAGCTTTTTGTGGCTACTGTCTCGTAACCAGACAGTAAGCCTCTTTGTCATCGGTTGTGTTAGTGCGTGTGTAGGTAGGTAAGTAAGAGTAACTCTGATCTTCGGTTATCTTCGGCTGTGAATTGGCCGCGATGTTAGTCGAAAGGGTTTCGTTTTTTGTCGAATTAGTCACGAAGGAACGTCGGGTCTGTTTCGTGTTCCTACGGCGAACATTTGGCCGCGGAATTTCTGAAACGCTCATTTTCGGTTTTCGTCGAGAATGGTAGATGTTATACCGAATACAACTACACAAACATGAGGCGGGGAGCTACGTTTCGTCACTGTTCGAGATCACATTCTATATGATATCTTTATGATTTTTGCAATAGTTATTAATCTGCAAGGCATTCAAACAGTGTGTCGATTGTATTCTTGTCAATGGTGTTGCAGGTAAGTTTGTTTCCTAGTTTAAACTCCGACTCAAATCATGTGCTTTGATCGAACACAACTACACAACAGCGATGCGTGGAGCTACGTTTCATCGTTGTTCGAGACAAGGGATAAGAGATCACATTTTATACGATTTCTCTATGATTCTTTTCAGCAGTTATTAATCTGCAAGGCATTCAAACAATGTGTTGATTGTATTCTTGTCAACAGTGCAGCTCGTCATTGTACACCTGGCTACTGCTAGTGAAGAGTGTTTTGTTTATTGGCCGTTTAGAGAAAACAGCAATTCTGTGCAGGTAAGGAAAAACATGACATTGTATTACATTGTATTCAATGGCAGATTTTCATGTACGATGTTATAATCTTTTCCCAATTTCAGTTGCAGACATTTTTAAAACATACTTAAAATTCCGAAAAAATCTGCCCTAAATATTGTTATAAAAACACGTTTAGAAAAAAAGATGAGTGTATTTACCTTTTGTGCAGTTTACCAAACTGTTCTTGTCATCATAGAACTCGGCGGCACACTTTCCACAGTAGTTAGGTCTACATGTTGCTTTTGGATTGGCTGGGCAGGACGCGCGCTGACATGGGTCCACGAAACATCTGAGCAGCGGTACTCCCCCTGGGCAAGCTAGAATGACAGTAAAGCTGTTAGGGCTGCGTCGAAGGGGAAGTAGCTACATGGTAAGCATCTGTGACTACAATAACAACAATTTAGCTAGTCTCAGCTAGGCATACAACTTTTTTACAAGTTTATCACATCTAGTTAAAAATAGCATGGGCAAGTCGAGTTATGCAGCAACAGTAAAATGACCTAAATCAAATTTGAGGACAGGTATAGCTGAAATAGAAAAAGCAGAAACAACATTTAACATTCAATTTGACAAACAAAGACAGGGAAAAAAGAAAATAAGAAGAAATTTGCGGCAAGATGTCACTTTTACCGGCAACAAACCTGAACTCCAGCAAGTTAAGGACGAGTCAAAAACTCTTGTTCACTTATCTGAGCAAACTTAAGCCTGCACAGACTTTGCGAGTCATCGGCTTTGAAACGCATTTAGTATCATAAATAGTAACTCATATATTCTTGTACTAATTTGAGCCAAGAAATACAACGAAGGACTCTGAAAGGTTCAGCCTTGCTTCTACAACTCACACTTTTTATCAAGTATAAACACAGCTCATTCTTAGCCAGACAAATAAGAGGTAGCTTCCTGGGGTGTTTAAACCCTTTTTCAAGTAACTTTTTCAATACTATAATTCTTTAACTTTAACATGACTTCACGCATTAGTCTTAATTTTTGTTATATTTAACATACACAAAACAATTTATTTCTATTTTTAATGTAAACTTGACACACAGCTCACTCTGAACGCTCCAATTCAGAGTACAGCCTATTGCAAAAACCTTTTTGTTGGAGAGGGCAAAAAACATTTTCCGTAAAGAAATTTGTGATGCAGTTTTCTGTGAAGTAGCAAAATGCATTAACATGGTTCTTAAAAAAGGAGAGGCGAGAACAGTCGAGAAGTCGCACTTTGTTGAGCATCCTTTGTCGGTTTGTGTGCTTTGTTGTTTCTACACGCTGAAAGTAGAATTTTTGCTAGTAAAGCAGATAAAGATTCCCATATCGTGTATTAAACTGTGATAAAACATTCAGCCGGGCATTTAAGAACACTCCAAAAATGTAGAAAACATTCCTCATGTTTTATCACGGCCTATTACACGGCTCAGGCTTCTTTGTTTGCTAAATTAAAAAGGTGAATAAGTTAATGAAGAGTTTGGTGAGTTGGCTGAGTAGGAGGAGCTGTTTTTTCTAATACCTTCTCGAACTGGAGTTGTGCAAACACGACCACACCCATTGCTACAGCACTTCTGATTTGGATCAGTGCAGTTGCTGTCGGTGGAACATTTGCTGACACACACTCCCACTGAGCCAGACACTGCAGGACAGACACCAGGCCTTGGTCCTGCAGAGTAAACAAAGTATACCTTACTATCTACGCAGCTATACAAAGACTCGCTGTAACTCATCAAAGGTCAACACTTTGAAAAAACTAAATAAACATCTTGGGACTTCGTTGGATTGTGCACAAGCTATAATTTGCTCCGAAGTCCTTCCACACGTGCAAACAAATGCCCACAGGTGCAGCGGATTTAATTCCCCGTGCCTCACAGGAGATATTGAAATTAAATATCAATGAATGAGCAGGTAATATAGAAAAAACAGTACATGAGAGTTAAAAAAGATAAAAATAAATGAATTTGATTAACGAGTTTACCTTGGAGGACTGGGACCTGACAACTGCGACTACACCCGTTCAAGCAGCATTTCTGGTTCCCATGGCAATCAGCATCTAATTTGCAACTTTCGACACAAGTCCCCACACCGGTTGCAACTGGACAGGAACCTGGTTTCGTTGGCACAGAGTTACACTTACAGACGTCACACCCGTCTTTGCCTTTCTGGTAACCATGGTAACAGAAGAGATTACAAGCAACTGGCCTGCAAGCTGTCGATAAGGTGTATGTTACAGGTCTACAGTTTGAACCAACCAATCAAAAGTTCAGAATGGTGTTTGTGTGACAACTGCAAAACATAAACATGTACACGCGATCCTATAGCTGAGGCCTAGTGTAATAACATTTGCCATTTTCTTCGCACCATTTAAGATTTATTTGAAACGACCAAGATGCATCGCTTTGATTTGTAAGCTGCCTCTCCTGAGCAGAAGAATTACCTGAGCTGCTTATAATATGACAACTAGAAACTCTAAAATGTAGCAGCCTTTAAAAAAATGCTGATATCAACCCTTCAACATTTCAGAGCTTAAAATAACTGCTCGAATTGAAGTAACTTTTCTTCGCGTAGACGTTACACGTAATCGGCATGCCACAGAGTAAACAGATCGTTGTTGCTTTGTGAGACAGATTTTGAGGGTAAGCTAGCACGAAAGAAGTAACCCTGCGATGCACTTTTTGTACTAATTGTGTCTCCTTACACACATACAAAGCTGCGACCTTAGCAACCAGCCATTTGTCACCAAGCAGTAGCCACAGGTAAAGCTACAAAACACTGTTTCTGTAGTAAAGCATACATTCTTTTTCGAGCTTAAGCGGCCCATTAAGCTGGCGCTTATCTCCAGTTACCATAGTTTTAAGATATTGAGAGTCTTCGGCACTTTGCCAACTGGACTAACCAGGCGGCGGTTACATTTCAGCCAGCCACGGAAGCCTGCTGAGAAACACGCACAGTATACTGCTTTTCAGTTGAAGTGACAAGTTACCTTTTCTAGAGCAGTCTGGCTGCCTGAAGCGGACCCGTGTTTGCGGTAGCTCTTTCCCAGTCTTGTCCACACACCAACAATAACCAGTGGACGCGTGGCATTGGGTCTGGTTGAACTCGCCGCTTGGTGTACACAGCGGGATGAACGCTCCAATCAGTGGGCGGTTGGCTGAAGCAGATGCGTAAAAGCGTCAAAGGAATGAATGGAGGAAATAAAGAAGCTAGTTATTTATAAGAAAAAACACGTTACTTTTGAATCCTGGGTAGTTTTGAGCAAACCCACTAATTCTCTTCTCTATTTTGCATCCCTTACTACTACGTCGTCCAAAGATACCTCTAAAGAGCTTTCAGAATATAATACTTTATTTGCAAGAATATTCAGACTTTAAACTTTCGGGAATTTTTACCTGTTGATCTGGGACGAACTATTACACTGGAATATGCATTTTGAAAAATTATCAATAAAACTGAATAGGTTTACAAACAACACCAGCAAAAAGGAGGGCACTTTTGCTTAGCTTGCAATTTTTCGTTAAGCACTGTACTAATTATGCCTGTTCACTCGTAACTCTAAGCCTGATCAAACGCTTGCAACATGAGGAGGAGAAAAAAACTGAACCATTGCGCCTTCGTGAATTGATCGTAGAAAACTACAAAACGCTGAACACACCAAGAGTAGTAAAACATTTTGAATTAAAAAGATGAAATAAACCCAGAAATGTAACTCGACTTCCTGAATTTAATAAGTCAAACTATGAATCCGAGTTAGAAAACTTTTTTATGGGTTCCTGGCCACACTAGGTTTCCGCATGATATTCCAAAACTTTTCAGACAATCAAACTTTCGGACTTTTATTTTGTCCGAAAATTTTATAGTCCGAATATACTACCGTATTTAAAGTGAGAACGGAAAGAGACTAGCAACTGGCGAGCTGCAGTGGTTACACATGAAGAGAGGACGATCAGAACAGAGAATGGCTCAAAAGTTATTTCATTGACCACTTTTTCTTTGTAAAAAGCGGCAAGAACATATAAAGCGTGTTACTTCATTTGTAGACTCTCCTAATTTTAAAACGTTTAAAACCGTTTCAGCTCCAGTCAGTTATCAACATTTAGCTTGTCCTTACTTTACATAACACAAACAGTATAAGAAGCTTGGTGACGAGAAAAGAGGAACTGATAAACTCAGCAAACTACTGAGGATGAAATAGGGATATTCTCCCAAACTTGTTCCATAAAAAGTATGGGCTCTAGTTGGGAGAATTTAACAAAACAACTGGGACTGAAAGGGTTAACTGGCAAGACTTACAACTTCCGAGTCCTGCAGATCTCTGCTGTTGGCACGGTGTCAAAGCTGAAAAAAAAACACATTTTGACATGTAATCGTCAAGGAAAAAGGTAAATACACCACGGCTTGACAACAGTAACGATAATGGAGGGTCATGTGACAATAATTATGATGGCAGCGATAAATACAATGATAAGTAATATCAGTTGGACGGTATGCTAGTAGTAACAATAATTTTAAACTGATGGTAACAGCAACATTGTTTACAATGATAACTCTGTTGACCGCGACGAAGCTGATGTGTTGACGGATGTAACAAACAGGAGTAATTCTGTTTTTAATAATCTTGGTATAGATAACGATTTCTCAAATTTCTAGAACCAACTAGGACCAACCTACAGCTACTCCCGTTCTTTGCCTAGTAAAGTGTCGAAAGAAGCCACACAGATGGCCATCATAGGTAACTCACAGACTGGTTGTAAAAGCTGACAAACCTCAAATGGGAAATACAAAGATGTTTTTTTGTGGGTTAAAGGAATCGTGATCGTGCACATTCTTTGTTTCAGTTGTTAGCGAGAATGTTTTATT
This sequence comes from Hydrozoanthus tunicans, assembly GCA_026413305.1. Classification (NCBI taxonomy): domain Eukaryota; kingdom Metazoa; phylum Cnidaria; class Anthozoa; order Zoantharia; family Hydrozoanthidae; genus Hydrozoanthus; species Hydrozoanthus tunicans. The sequence continues at coordinate 8,285 of JAOBAT010091905.1, forward strand.
TTGCTTCTTGTTGATTGGCATTTCAAAACCTTTTATGTTTTGTGCACGGTCAATTAGACTAGACAAGAAAAGAAAACACGAATAAAGACCCCCAACAAAGATTTCTTAGCAAGTCAATCTACTAACTATATGGCGCCATCGTGCTTATAGTTAATAGATGCACTGCTTATGAATTTTTTGCTCTAAAGATAATACACTAACCATTCTCTTTCCCAATGGAAGCACAGTCTGGCCTAGTTCTCCCTCGAGTGTTGTTAATTTCCCGGCCACCCTTGTCGACGCACCAGCAAAATCCTTCATGACACTGGATAGGTTTGTAGCTTCCATCACCTGCACACTGGGCCACAAACTGACCCAGCAAACCAGAGGCCTTCTTACTTTCATACTGACATGGTGTCAGGCCTGAAGTTTAATATAAAAAATGCACACAAATTAGTCTCTTTGCTGCATAATTCATGTGACAATGGGCGGATATAAGATAGCATTATGGTTCATTACGCTTGTAAGCGTAAACTTAATAGAACCATTCATTTGGTTTGTTTGTAAGCTAGAAACTGTTGGTGTTGTTCATTCAAACTTTAGAAACCAATAAAGTATAAAAAGACTGCTCATAATACTTTACTTTAAAAAATAGTTAGCGTTCATTGTTACAACAACTTCGCGGTTTGCCAATTTTTATGAAGGAGGTAAATTTTTGTTTTTTAAAGATGGACAGAAAATGAACTAAAACCTACCTTGTGAACAGTTGACTGGGTTCTTATTACTGTCCAGAAATTCAACCTTGCACATGTTACAGGGATCTGCAGTGCATGTCGCCTGAGGGAACCCAGGACAACGAGCAAATTGGCACATGTGGAGGCAGAGCAAATATGGCCTCCCATTGGCACAACCTATAATATAGCAAGTTACACAGTTAGCCTCGTTCTCACATTTCGAGTTGAGCCAGTTGCACATTTGTTAGCATAGTTCAAGAACGAGTAAGCGGCATTGCGCACTAATATTTCTGAAGCGATAAAAATTTGTTGAGCAAATGTATCATTTCTTTTTTGCCTATTATATTTGCTTTAGCCTATGAAACAAAAAAATAGACAAGATCAGAACAAGATTCTAGCCTCCATGGCTATCGGTGGTTACTTTATTTTAATGGCTCCATGTTTTTGTGCTGCAATTACTTAGCGGCAAAACATGATAAAGAAAAGTTTCGAGAAACTTGATCCTCTGGTGCATTTTCTTCTATCAGGCAGTATGCTTCCAAAGTAGCTACCGCTAAGTGACAACCATCAACACTAAAATTTTGATTCCTCTTTCTTTCTCCATTTATCTTTCTCGTCCTTCCTCACTTACTACACAAAGGCAAAGAGGGCACTGAAAGTGCGTTGAACCAGAACGGAAAGAGAATGATTAGCTCCAGCTGTGACTGGCTGATTTTCCAAAACACTGTCTTACTGGGATTGGCTCACACGTCTTTCCTGTTGTTAGATCACAATACACTACACTATCTTGCAATGGAGCACTAGCCTCCCTCCACCAGACTCATTTCAGTATGTACACACACCAGCTGTACAACCTGCCGCCTCCTCTTCCCCTTGGCTGACTCACTGGCAATCATTCTAACCAATAGCAAAAAGGAAATACCTGTAAGCAATGGACTGACACACTTTGTTCCGCCACATTCACTGGTGCAGCATTTGCCGTTACCCTTGCACTCATTATCCGATCGACACGTGTTACTACAACCGGCTCCAGACACTGACTTTACCACTGGCGGACACAAACCGTCTTTTTCTGCAACTGTAAAAAAAAAATTATTATGTCGCAACCAAGTTAATAAATACAATGCGCCTGTCGTCTCCAATACCAGTTTAGCAAGAGCAATGTGGATGTTCTAAAAGCTGTCTACCTCACTCCACCAGGCCAGGCGCTAGGCATAAACAAGCGTCTGTGCCATTTGAGTGGCTGTTCGTATATCACTAACAGGCATGTACAACACTGATTGTTTTCATGTTATTACTTAGAACAGAGAGATTGAGATAGAATGTGATACTTCAATCCAAAACTGAACTCTTTGGGAAATGAAGCCTGCTTGTTAAATTCGCCGTGCTGCCGAGGCCCGTGCAACAAGGCCGAAACACAGCTGCTGTCCTTGGCTACTAACACCTGATCAGGCTCCTACTGTTCTAGGGTCCAGTACAGACTTGGTTCCCTCTGCAGGGGCGGATACAGAGTTTCAAAAGACGGGGGTGGATATTCACGTCGATTTCAGCACGAATGCCATCGTAAAATGTGAGAACATCTTCAACCTCACAATCTTTTGAAGCCAAAATAAACAACTACAAGGCGACCTTGAAGAGAAGAGACAACTTGGCATAATATGTGGGCTGTAACATCTCCTTTGCACAGACAAAGGTCAAGATGCGTAAAGTTCTTCATTGCATGTCTTAGTCCATTTGCCAGAATCTTGGTTTTAGCATCTAAGCTCAATTCCTTGCCATTAAGATAAAAGCGAAAGCCATTCGACGGCTCGCAGATTTCATTTAGTGTGATGAAAATAAACATGTACAATCCGAATATGGTTTTAAGTGTAGAGTGCCTCTCAACCTATCACATTTTGTACATAATCTTTGCGTATCGATAACAGTATTTCACGCGCTCTAAAATCGTTGATTATCTGTAAACTTGCGAATATTTTGCCCGTTTTGTCGACGCTCAGTGACAAATTATTGATAAATCATATCTTTGTTTTATTTTTTTTGGTAGTGTAAAAAAAAAGGGGGGGGGGGTTGGGAATCCACCCAACCATCCGCCCCTGCTGTGACCTATGAGGCCCTCAGTGCCATTAAACTGGTATGCAAATAATGATTGGTCGGTTAAGTCGTAATATGCTTGGTATTACAAAGAAACACAGTTTAGGCATTTTAATGGCCGTTTGTGCCGTAGTACTTAAAATGCCTTACCTGAAGGACAGGTTGAACAGCAGTCTGGCCTTTCCCTCTTCTAATCTGCTTCTTCTTTTTGTATTGAATTGTTACTCAGTCCTAAAATGCTATACCTGCTCTACCGACTGAAGAGCTTCCCCTCTAGAACTAAGCTGCTGTTTCTTTTTGTATTGAGTTGTCCATTTCACGGTTCTTGAAGGTAGTCAAGCTTCTACATAAGACCAAGGCGAAGGTTGTCCTGGCACAGTAAAAGAAGTCGAAATAATGGCAATGCTAATAAGTTTCTTTGTTATGATAAACATTTCCAGTTCTCTTATAATGCCAGGACAACCTTCACTTCAGTTTACCTTTCAGGAACCGTGAAATGGACTATTGCTACTCAGTCCTAAAATGTCATACCTGCTATACCGACTAAAGAGCAGTCTGGCCTTCCTCTTTTCTTTGTTCCACTCACTTCTTTGCCCACGTCATCTACACACCAACAGTAGCCCGTGGAGCCCCAGCACTGAATTTTCTTGTAACTACCATCCATTGAACACTCAGGTACAAATTTTCCAACAAGAGGTCTACCATTTCCATTTTGTACCATTGCCTTTGCTCTTTCGAGTTGGCAGGGTGTTTGTCCTTTGTAAAAAGACACGGCAGCTTGAGTAACTTAGTTGTGCTAGAAATCACAGTCCCTCTCTTTCCCCCTGTTTCTTCCTTCACCGCTTCTCTTCCTCCCTCTGAAGTCATCTTACAGGAAGTAACCTTGGGTGAGTATACTTCAGGAGGGTTTTATCAACAAAATGGGTGGGGGTTGGGGTTGTGTCTTGAGAGTTTCTTATGGTAGAATGTTTGTGGTAGGGCTGGTCGTGGAGAATTGGTTCTGAAAAGGGAGGGCTGCAGTAAAGAATGGCTGTCTCAGGGCAAGGTCTTGAAACTTAATTGATAACTCTCATATTCTTCAAGCCTAACTGTAATATCAAGTAACCAACATACCTTTTCCACAATCAACACTGGTTCCATTATAATAAAACTCAACCTCACAAACTGCCTTAGAAACACATCGGTTCACCTTGCACCTGGCTTCTGGGTTGGATGCACAGATAGCCCACTTGCACTGGTTCTGATTTCGAAGGCAAACGAATGGACTCATTCCTGAAGCACATGCTGTTACAAGAGCAAAAACATTATAAACCATACAAAACAACTTACCAAGTGTTCTTGTTTGACAAAACAGCAGTACTAAAATTCTGAAAGCATGATTCTGCACCACTTAATATCAGCAGCAAACACATGTATTAGTTAAACTTAAAATGAGGCAGTGCCGATTTGAGCCAGCTTTTGAAACCAATCTAGCTTTTCAAATAATTATCTCGTATTTCAGGCTAACATATTTAAGATAGCATTTTTGACATCATATTAACACTTGAAATCTTGGTAAAAATTAATATCTTATGATAAATCAACAAGTAAAAAATTAATCCTATAAATAGCTCAATACACGCAACCAGTGCCACGACTCTTGTGATCCACCAAAAGAAACAATCCATCTTATATAGATACAGCAATACTGCAAGTTCCAGGGGTGATTTCTTAGGGAATATTGAAGAAACACCATCATGCATGATTAATTATAAGTAAAGGGGATTTATCTTAAACAGCAAACATTTAAAACGCTGTTGGAGAGCATGCTTTCTAAGCACCATGCCTACCCCACACTATACAATTATATTAATAGCCAAATAGTTAACATTGGTACTGAACTAATTGAAGACTGCTGTTTCACAAAAGAACTCATTCAAATTACAGTCCTAGGTGTTGAAAGCCTTTACAACAGTAATATAGATTATTTTGTGCTTGCTTTAAAGTTCTGTAAGATCTATACTAAAAAGAAATATAAAAGGTTTCTTGCTGCTCCCCTGATAAACTAAAAAATAAAAACTAATGTAACAATCGAACAAAGACCCCACAAAGACAACCACATGTTCATTAACATTTGGCTAAGCCGAATAACATATATCGTACCAGACTCCTCAGATCTGTTGCAGTTGGGCATTCCCCTTGTCATTGTTGCCTGGAGGGCCATTCCTTGTTTGTCCACACACCAGCAGTATCCTGTTGAGCCATAACACTGCACCTTCTGAAACTCTCCATCTTCTGTACACTGAGGGACAAATTGCCCAACTAAAGGGCGTCCTGACCCTGAAGAAGTGCCTCTGAGAGCTTCCTGCCGCTGCTTCTGACATTTGGAAAGACCTGTTCAGCAAGATAAAAAATCAAACAAAAATTTGGAACCTATACAGACCTAGGTGATACTCAAAAATCCAATAACAATAATAAAATTATATCAACTGACCCAAGATCCTAGAGTTTTGCATGGAGAGGTTGAAATCAGCTTGTATTAAACTTAAGGTAACAACTTTGGTATAACACAGTCAACATGCCACTCTTGCTCATAGTCAGCAATAACTACACTGTGCTTTTGGCAGAAGGGGTAACCAGATGTGTGCATCATCACACAATTTAAGTATTACTTTAGCATTATCATTATCATCATCAATTAACAGCAACATCATTATCTTCATCACCATTATTATCATTACCAATGGTCATCATCACTATATTACCATTAACATCATCACCATCTGGTTTCATTGTTATATTGTAACATTTTTCCTTAATATTACCATTCCACCCTTTCTGTCTTGATTACTATTGTTACCATCATCACTTCAACTGTAACTAAGATTTTGACTCATCAACATCCATATCTTTACTATCATTTGTACAATTTCGATACTCACATTGCACAACTCTCCCATATTCATCAAGGAACTCAGGATTACATTTTCCACATGGATTTATTCTGCAAACAGCTTTGTCATTGCCTGGACAAGTGGCAACCTTGCAGATGGCTGGGTCACATTGCAACATTTTCACTTCTGCAGCACAAACTACACAAGAGTACAAAACAACAGTCATAAAGTTTGTTACCACTGATGCATGCATACAATATAAAGCTAGTGTCTGCAGGCGAGTGGCCTGCATGAACTGGGTGATCATTCTCACCAATAGCATGGTGAATTTTCATGTCTTATGATTTTAAAACAACCATGTAGTAAATTTAGATTTCTTCATGGCAAGTGCTGGTGTGAGATTTATGCACGTGTTTGTTTTCACAAAACGAACGAGTGAGGCTTTGCCGGCGAGTGAGTTTTGTGAAAACAAACAAGTGCGTAAATTCCGTAGGCCAGCATTTGCCATGTCGAAATTTGTTTATTTTATACACAGTGAGTATACACATGTTGAGTTTTCTAAAGTTTTATTAAAATTTAATTCTTTCTGGAAAAAATAATATTAATAAGAAAATAACAAAACGTGCTATTGAGTTTGAAGTCAGAAATAAGCTAAGCTTAAAACTCGCATTGAAGTTAAAAAAATCTTATTCTAAAAAATTAATAAAATCCTATAAAAAGGATTAAAAATTAAAAAGTTAAGCACCAAAAAAAATCTTAGTTAATAAATTTAGTCTAGACAACTTGCCTTTGAGTTAGAATCAACAAAAATAGATAAGAAGTTGAAATTTGGACCGTTGAAATTTCAATTTTTGGGGGGTCCAAATCTGCAGATCAGGGTCCAAATCTGCTAGCACGGGGGGTCCAAATCCGCTAGCAGATTTGGACTGGGGGTCCAAAATCTATGGGGGGTCCAAATCCGCTGTTACACCAGTTAAAGCTGCAAACTAGCCCTGTCAGGCTTGAAGGCTCGAAATTTTCACCATCTTTTCGTCTAACAGCAACAATAAATTCACTGATATAACCATTTAGCTCTTCTGGTGGTATTTCCTCAACTTTTCTCACTTCATTTTTGGCTCTCAGAAACTCATCAGCAAGCTAATATCTCTTCGTGTTTTAGAAAGGGTGTTTTTGTTTTTTTGATCCTCAATAAACTCGTCTATAGGTTTGTCTAGCGACACAAATCTACTTGACTTTTCACCCATCCTGTAGTAGCGGGTCAAAAAATTCTTGTAGCTCATTAAAAGTTTGAGATAAAACTACAAAAAGCCCGAGTACACTGAACTTATGTTGTGAAACAAGAGAGACGAAGCTCTGAAAAACACGATGTGCCTTGAAAATGCTTTGTGATTGGATGAAACGTTTTTCTCGCGTGTGAGAAAATGGTTTTGCCTCTGTTTAGCTAAAAAAAGGGGCAAGCTGAATTTTCACAAATGAATTTTCTTAAGAAAATCTCGGAATGTGTATAAAATAAAACATAATTATGAAATACATTGCAGTTCCACTTTCTCAACAACTGTACGTTCTCCAATGAGCACCCATGAAGGTACAGTTATGTGTACCAAACCCTATAAAATTGTCATTAGGGGGATTTTATGGTATTGCCCTTGTAATGGAGGGGAATTTCAGAGAGTTTAAAACAGTAATATTTTCTCAATTGTTAATTAATGATAATAGTCCAATGTGAACATATCTATATATGGAGTTTGGAGGTTTGGTAAAATTTTAACTTAGTAATTATTATATTCAGTTTCAGTTTTTTATACATTTGCTTATAATATCAAACAAATTGTTGCTGTAACAGAGGTGAATCAGAACTGTTGGTGTTCAAATTTTTACTTAAATTTTTACTTTTTAACTGTCGGTTTTCAAATTTTTACTTTTTACATCAAAATTCTCTGAATTATTAATGCACATCCGAAATACATTATAAATAAATTGTGAGGAACAACTGTTATAATATTAATTGTAGCTATAGTAATAAGAAACATTAATTTAGGACAAAAAGTTTTTAAGAGTTGTCTTAAAAATTTAAACATGGTAGTGTAACAGAGGGGAAGTAATGGAGGGGAGAATTGTACCCTTGCACAGTATCAGGCCCCATTTAAAAAGCACGAGGTGCTTACAAAAGGTACAACCGACTAAAAATATCAAACAGAACCAGTTAAAAACAGAACTTTGAAAAAACTGGAACTGTACACATTACAATGTAGATGTGTATTAAGTTTGATAGAGGCTGCTAAGCAGAGTAAATATCCCATAATAATTTATGTTGATACACTTGTACTCAACTTTTTCCATCAAGTAGTCTAACTTGTGATTTAGTTATCTCAAACAATTATCTTTCAGCAGGGTCTGCAGACTCAATCATTGAATAACAGTGTTTTCAATTCCATTCTATTTGCCAGGAAAAAATTAAAATCATTTGATATTTTACAAAATTTTAGAAAAATACAGAAGGCAAAATGTACAAATTAATAAAACTTCAAAAAACCTAATCCCGTTAAATCTAATGAGTTAAAACTCATCTAATCATGGCTAGCTTTGGTCACACTACATAATATATTATTCACCATTTCAAACTGAGCCTGCATTGTGACTGTTAATACTTTTAAAGAACTACACAGCAATCAAGTGGGTGACTGTAATATATTTTTAATCACATGCATCACGATTATTACAGTGACCCAATTATTAACTCCTGAAAATAAAAAGCTAATAGATCATTCAGTGAATAAATAATTTTTATTTTAATTTATATTAAACAAAAAATATCTGATACTTAACAGACAAAACATGCAGTTGCAAAACTAAACTCTCTATGATAAAAAGTCAAGTTTGGCCAGCAAAATTTGCTTTCCCCTTTGTTACAAAGTATTCCCCTCTGTTACAAAATAATGTTCCCTGCAAAATATTTGCACTAATACTAATTATTAATTTTGATAATTGTACTAAATTAATGTTACATGTGCTTCTCTAAATTAGAACTTTGTGTGAAATGACAATTTTTAACTTAGCAGTTAAAACTTTATTAAAACTTTTTGGCCTAAAAAAGTAATGGATGGGAAAGTAAGAGTTTGGATTTGTAGCAGCTTCACATTTTTCTTTAAATTTGAATTCTTTGCTAAAAGTTTGGTTTATATAAATGTGAGGAGGGATACTATGTGGTTCTTCAATTATTCACTTTAGTTTCATGGTGACTTCTGACCAGCGAAAATTATTTTTCCTTCCAATACACCATGTTTATCATATACAAAATTGATTATGTTAAAATATCCTAGATACAGAGACAGAAACCTTGTAGTTTCTCAGATATTTTACTCAACTAGTTCGCTCGAAGGCTACAATCAATGAGAGAAGATTACACAAGCCCACGAGGAGCTTCTAGCTAAAGTCACGTGATCTGCATT
>JAOBAT010091916.1:0-17410 GCA_026413305.1 Hydrozoanthus tunicans
ATATAAGTAGTTTCACAAGTTGAGGTAGATTCTACTTCCCCCCTTTCTCCCCCTCTCCCTTAAGACTTCTAGCATTGTACTTGGCACTGGTTCGAAAATTCCCTTCCTACGAAACTCCTTTCAAAACTGTTCTAAATACTCCTGGAATTTTGTGGAAAATAATTAAACTCTAGAACAAAGAAATGAATCAAAACCTACTGAAGCATCTTGCTAGCAATCGCTCATTTTGTATTTAGACCAAATTTCAGGAAGTTTTTTTCTCGGGTTTGTTGTCTTGCGTTTCGAAGGCTAAAGAACCTGGAGTGTCACTTAAGTGTTGAAGTTTAAAATGTTTTGTTTTTTAACCGAGAGGATTTAGGGGATGGTTCCTGGAAAAATTGTTTTGCCACTCTGGAAGACTCCTGGAATTTATTTTGTTCTCAGCAATCAGTACTAGCGATGCGTATTCTATAGGATTAACGGTAGACCTGATTTTGGATGTAAGCACTCAGCCTCTGTAAAAAACCCTCGTGAGAGAACTCGTCTTCTATAGGGTTAACGGTTGGTTTAGCAACGCACCTGATTTTGGATGTAAGCACTCAGCCTCTGTAGAAAACCCTCGTGAGAGAACTCGTACGGAAGGTGTGGCTGAACCTGCCAGCGAACCATTAGTATAGTTTTGTCAGTTTATCTTTGCACGCTTTAATCAACTGTAAGAGATATACCTGTTAAAAACCTTTATTGCCAACGAATAGGCCAGGATCCTTAACTTTTGCGATAGACAATGCACGCTCAGGCCCGTAGCCAGGGCGCTATCGAACAAGGGTTTGGACCAAAGGAGCACCGAATTGCAAAACAATGTTTGGCCAGGGGGAATGCTTACCCGAAAAATTTTGAAAATTAGGTTGTCTGGACTGAAATGTAAACAGCCAACATCAACTTGAAAAGGTAGATATTATTCAATCTTTTGAAGTTTAAAATCAGTTTCATTTGTAGAACAAAAAAATTAGGAGTGGAATTATGTTATTCGTGTTTTTTAACCTCGCATGTTTTAAATCACTCGATAGTGTCTTCAGTTAGGCACACGGAGAGTATCGTACAGCAATGTTGCTGCCCCCTTCCCTCCCCCTTACGTACCAGATACCCTCCTAACCGCTTTTGTCATCACCAGTGTTAATAGTAGGTAACGGTTGTTAACAAAGAAACTGCTACATTTAATCTAGAAAGTTTAATATATACCTCATTTTTGGTAGGGAACAAACTTTTTACCACTAAGGAAAATTAAAGATCATCCCATTTTGTATTCCAACCCGATTACTAGTCTATTCACGTGTAATGATCATTTTTAAATAGACGTGTTTTTACCTTAGACTCCAAAATCTCTTTCGCTGCTTGTTTAATTTCCTCATTGTTGTTCATGTCTATTGTATAAACAAACGGCTTGCCAATGAAAACCTCGGCATACGGGTTTTGCGATGTAAGCTGCGGGCACGTTATTTCAGAGTATCAGTAAAACAAACTGATTTCTTTATGTTTTAAAGAGAGTTGAAAACAGCTATTGAAAATTACCATGTTGACTTTAAACACCAAGTAAAATGTCGGGTCAAATGAAGTCACTAATAGAGATTGCAAGAGACGGGGTGTGTTCTGTAAGCCACGTCAAGTCTCATTTATTTGTAGAATTTATGGAGGGACGCTTACTTATTGGAGAACTTGTCTATGAAAAAGGGTTCACAAAGCTATACCTCGCCAAAATGCAGTGATTATTCTGTTGTAGTGTTTGCTAAAGACGGGAAGAGGGTGAAATGGACATTCTTTTTAATCGCAATATTGGAGTTGCTTTGGAAATTAAGAATAGTAAAGCTCGGCAAAAACTGCTATCATTGAAGAAGAGTTAATGAGGAAAAAAGAGCTGGCTCACCGTGCGAGACATCGGTTTGCCAACAAAGAACGGAGCGTTCAACGGTCCTTTTGGAGGCTGGAACTAATCATTACATTCTGTGTCAGCGGTTATTCATAAGAATTGTACATTACATGGCAAATATGTGTTCATTTTCTAACCTAACTTTATTTATGGAAAATTTTTGAACTCTTTTTTACTTGAATAATTGCAGTGTTGCGCGATTCAATTCGGTGTAAAATAAACATATAGCTTTTTGATGCAGCAATTTAATCTCGTACCCAGATCTTCTCAATCCTTGATACCCTCGGAGGGTCTGTTTGCTAGATTAGCAGTAACTACAAGTTGCAAATACTTTCCCACAGTTGTTTTCAAAGCAATGTTTTACCAGCTTGTTTATATAACTTTTTCTAAGCTCATAATCAATTGCTTTTACAATTATTTTTAGTTATTTTACTGACTGTTTCTGCTTATCATGTCCTGTAATCCTGTGTAATTCAGCTCAATGCTACAAAAAAAAACATATTGTATCATATGCCGCATGAAAACAAAACTCTTAAGCTTTTGCTAAACGAACTAACGAATTCACAATTTGCGAGTTTGTGTGGTCTGACTGTGCCATAAACTCGACCTACCCTGGGATTAATGTAAAAACACCCGTTTGCCAACGCATCTAGGGGTCCTGGCCCTTCAACCGGTTCACCGAGACCCACAAACACCTAAAGAAAGCATGGAACAAATATGGAGTTCAATACATGCACTTTAAGATGACTGACCAGCTGTAAACTAGAGTCAATTACCATCGCAACTTTAGAGTTACTCTTTTTATGGTTGTGTTGTTAATCTTTGATGATGACTTAACTTAAAAACCATTGCGCTGTAGTTTTTTAAAGCAAGTTGTTACCGTGGAAGTACAAGCGATTGTTTTTTCAAAGAGAATCTGCTTACCTTGCTTTCTTGCAACAACTGTGCGAATCCACTTTGGTTGAGAATCCCGTGGTTATGCACGTACGGTGGCATGTGTTGCTGTCAAGAGAATGTGCAGCGTTGAACTGAACAAGCTGAGTGATTTATTGAAATACGATAGATCGATAAAAGAGTAGTGATTGTCCTCAAGAGGTTGAAAAAATAATTTCGAAATTTTCAAGAATGTTGTCCATTATGCAATCAAACTTAATGTGATCTCGTCCCGAGATCTCGTTTTGGCGGTCCAACAGATCGCCAAAAAGAGACCTGGGGACGAGATCAAACTTAATATAGAACTTATTTTGCTCCAGTTGCTATGGATACTTGTTAATCGCGGAATGCCCCCTCTCCTCCCCCCGCAGAATCCCCCTCTCCTCCCCCCATACTCCTAAAAAGCAGAACAGTCAACAAAACCAAAGTAAAGCCATGGCAATGGAAATATATATGCTGTCTTGAAATGCACTTAACGGTTGCAATAAAAAATATTTAGTTTTCAGTAGTTTATGCTTAACTAGGAATACTCACCATGTTCCCCATACCTAGATTTGCGTGAACCTTAAAATGCTTTTTGATTTCATCGAGATAGCTTGTCTTTCCCTATGAATAAGAAAAAGAGAAAAAGTAGTAGTTAACGTAAGAAGACGACGAACAAAAAAAGGATACAAAGGAAATAAAAAGAAAAGAAAACGGGGAAAGACGGAATGAGATGATGACATTAGCGACAGCCATGACGATGAAGACGAAAATGATGATGATGATGATGACGATGACAACGGCGACGGCCATGATGACAACAAAGATATTGATGACGATGATGATGACAATGAAGGTGATGGTGACGACCACGATAATGATGCAATGATGAATATGACGACACACCACGGTGATGCGATGATCACGACAATAACGATGATAATGACAGCAATGACCATAATGGTGATGATGATGATGCGATGATCAATAGGACAGTGATAATAGTGGCAAAAGTGAAAAAGAAAATTAGGACAGCAAGGACTTAAAGAGTACTGAAAGAAAGGGAAGGTAAAAAAGAAGACGAAGGTTAAGACGGAAACGAAACCCAGATCAAGGTTAGGTTGAAAGACGAAAAAAAGGTTTTCCTCAATGGATATAATACCTTCCAGTGAATAGCATTTTTGCCGTAGATAAGAGCAATGTTTTTACGAAGCAAAGTACTTTCGGTCGCAGTAGGTTGATCCATTTTCGGAACAGCAAAACCCATAAACGAGTTGTCAGGGGAATGAGCTGAAAAGATGAGAAGAGAGACTTTGAGACGGTTCATTTAAAAATTGTTATCGCATAGCCAGTCTAAAAAACAACACTGGACACTTCTGTGAAACAAATAAAGAGAGGTCTTCGTCTCAGCCCCAAAAGTTAAGCCCCGGGGGCCAGAGAACTTAAGGGGGCCTTTGACGTTTCAAACAGGGAAAGAACAATTTCCCCTTCCCGACAAAACGTTTCTGTACCAACTCGAGTTCCTTCTACAAGGATTTGCCACATTTTAAAAGCGTTTCAAAACGTCATTCTTCCTTTTGGGCTTCTCAACTCGCCCCGTTCCCGATGTCATTTTTTCTATGATCACCTGTAATACATCAGTAATTAAAATAGAATGAGTTTATACAAAACTAGTCATGTCAAAAGTATAAGACATATTAAAAACCCACCTCGACAGTATATTTCCCACAACGTTTACTTACGGTACATGCTATAAAACTGTCGAAGAAAGAGATTTAGCTTTCCCCAAGGAGATTTTCCATTGGGCCCTAGGTAACCCTGGTAGTGCTCATAGTTAAACTCGGCATCAGTTCCAAACGAGTCCAGAAGCATCAAACGACATCTAGTGATGAAAGCACTTTGTTCTTGAATTGAAAGTTTAGCCTGGTTACAGGCGGCTGGATGTTTTTCAGTTAAGTTTCAGTTCATTATTTGCCAGTATTCAGTACATATATTTACAAAGAATAGTTAAGTATGAATATAGAAAATATGATAACAATACAAAACTAAACAAACTTTAACAGGAGAGGAGTTCATAAAGAAACCATAGGGCTTATTTTCAAAATGTGACCTCTGCTGTATTTGACATGGAAAAAATGTTTGTAGGGCGTACAGAGTAAATCGTAGTTTTAGAATAAGCAAAACAAGCACACTAAAGCAAATAAACACAGAGAGAGTATACATAGTAAAGCAACTGAAACAGAATCAATTTAACAGGAAAGTTTTTAGTTTAGATTTAAAAAGAGAAATACTAATAGCTTGGCAGATTTCTGACTTGAAATATTTTTGGTCCTTAAAAGTGTATTGCAATCTGTGTGATACTTGTTCGGCAAGAAAATCTATAAAAAGAGCTGGATTTTTTTTTAATAGCGCGGAAATTATGGGTAGACGTTGCGGCCATTTTGGATTTCGTGGTCGAGGGGGATTGGAAGCGAGGTAAAAATGGAAAGGAGAGGGTTAGGAAAAGGGGTTTCTCCCTAGTTCCCAATGTTCGACCAAGAAATCAATGACGACAACACCGTGCCTTTCTAAAAAACATCCATTCGCCTGTAAACAGGCTTTTGTTAATTATTAACAATAAAATGGTGATAATAGTACGGAGATTCATCTATATTGGTGCTGATGATAATTTAAAAGTTTGATACTTCTATAAAATGGTGATGATTATTATGGTAATGATGATAAGCTAATAACAATGATAGTTTCCTGAGGAACAGAACGAAATAAATTTAACTACAAGAATAATACCAAAGATGGTAAGAGCGATGAAAACGCAATTGCAATAGCGATGACTTGATTACTTAAGTGAAACAAGGTCTGCCTGTGGTAAAAATGTATAGTAATAAAGCGTTCAAGAAATTCACTTGCTCAAAAATATTAGACTGGAAAGAAGTAAATTGCACAGTCTGTACTGACGCATCTTATCAATATGGCTACAATAAAATTACTTTATGATTACGTACGCGTGCGCTCAAGAGTACCCAGAAAAGGTTTATTACCAGAGCTTATGACCGTTAAACCGTGCTTTGACTGATACCAACTATGGTCTTAAGTCGTAATCACAAAAGTGTCCATTATCCTACCGGTATCTTGAAAAGTTCGGTCCCAGTTTCCTCTCCAAAATCCAGTAACCATTTATATCGCTGATAATGAAATCAAAATTGTCTCTCAGTTTTCTTGTAGCGCAGCCGTCACTATCTGCTGGCGTTAGTACACTGAAAGTAAGAAAAAGTGTAAGTTAGAACCTGCTGAGAACTTTTATGAGTTAACAAGCACGGAGTCGGTTGTTACAGTCTAAAGTTGGGGAGGCCCCATTTGATTTAATTTTTAAATTTGCCGAAAGTGAGAACTCACTTGAGGGAAGCGGTTAACGTTCACGAGAATATAGCTTTTATGTATGTTAAACTTTATTGAAAAAAAAAAGAACAAATGATACTGGCAGTCTGAAAACAGTAAACTAATCAAGTCTGGCTGTTAACAGGGCCATTAGATTCCACTGCATTGAGCATTAGCACACGTTAACGCTGATATGTCCGTCGTTAGGTGCCGCGTTGCTTGAGAGTCAGCATACTTTGACTCAGAACTGAATTGAAACTCTTAAAGGAACTCAATCTGAAGAAAATATTTGTTTATTCCATTAAAATAACTCTTTTGGTTGCTGAAATATTAAGGTAGGCTCACAAGTTTAAAGATCACAAAACAACGCTTATTTCTTGAAATACCAGATCACTGATCCTTAAGCCTTGCACAGTTGATCTGAGCTCGGTGCGAAACCCCATGAGCGGCATCCGGACTACGTTTTCCGCCATGCGTGTGCAGTAAAAGGTTTCGATCAGCGGAAGCAGTGAATCAAGATGGCGACCGATACTCAAACTCTCGTAAAAAAGATCGCTTTTTATTCGGTTCGAAAAATTTTTTTTCGGAAAAAATTATGTTTTTGATCCATAGAAATCTCTCAAAAAGTCAACCAGATTTGTTTAGTAACACGTTGATAAGTCCCACGAACAGTCACCCCTTCCCCGCCACGCCCCACACATCTCCTTAATACCTGCACCACCAACATGTCCTACCGTGTTATCTCGGTGTCATTAAGGGTAACCTTCAAGTCATGTCCCAGTAAGTACAATCCACCAATCACGTCTGTCCATTGAACCAGTTCTCCCAGGGCGCCACCTTTGAATGCGTCATCAAGAAACCAACGCATGAAGGAAAATGTACCAAAGAACACGTATATCTGGCAAAAGTAGAGATTGGTATCGAAAAAACGGCTTGTTTACTGTAGAGCCTATAGTTTATTCATATAACCATAGTATAATTACAGACTCAGGTGATAATAGAGTTTCCACTCCTCTTATTAGTGGAAGCTGATGTATTATGCCGGTTATTATACCCAGCGGGAGGGTAAGTGCCGGCCGCCTTGCGTTTTGTGGATGTTTCGGAAGATCGAAGAGATGAACGCCTTGAAAGAAAACCCTACTCTGAAAAGCACAGGTTTCGACAAAGTCTGGAATAAAACTTTCAAACAACATTTTATGTCTGTGTTCATATCAGCAAATCATGGACATAAATCTAGCGCCAAGCAGCTTAGTTTGATTATTTCCAAGGTTTGAATTCTCTCATGCCGCTCTTGAGAAATGTGAGTGGAATGTGACGTGTTTTGTTGGCAGTGCCAGTCTCCATTCAATGAACACAGTAGCAATGAACGAGAGGCGGTCTGGCACTGCAACCGAAAACGTCACTTTTCAAAATGGCGGCGCGCGCGGTAAAACTGTACAAACTAATTTGCTTGGCGTTGAAGTTATAAATTTGAGCTGCTAATTTGGACACAGACTTGGTAAAAGTTTTATTCGAGACCAAGAATGTTTACAATGGCGGATTCCTTCAAATAAATTGTTTTTTTCCGAATAACGGAGACGCACTACAGTGAATATACTTCCCTTAAAGTACAATAAAACTTAACATTTACTTTATACTATTGGTGCTTGTACCGTAAATTCAAACCTTTTTCTTGACCAGGCCCACTATGTTTTGTCTTATACTAAGTTCTTTTATGGCCTCAACAAACTTTTCCCACGTGTGGCGTAACCGTGAACGGATCCAGGCAAGACTTTTCTCCCCTAAGAGCTTGAGAACGCCGTCTATACTCGTACGGATTTTGGCCTATAATCCACGAATAGATTAACAAGTTAGTTTTTTAAACTAAACGAGCAGAGGCACAGACAATGGAAGGTGACTGTCGACGGCTCTCTAACTAAAGGTTAAATGAAATAGCTCAAAGTGCTGCTAAGGCCGGCAAAGTCCTCAAACTAGTTCAAAATATGTAAAGCTTAAGTTCGATTCATATATTTTCCGCTTAGACACCTCTTGCTTGTCTTAAAAACACTGAGTTTGCGGAGAGTTTAGACGACAAAGTACCTATTTTAGTGCAAAAGCTGCGAAACGTTTGAGCACCCTAAACATGTGTGTGACATTGACATTTTTTATTTCAGCTAATAATTTTAAATTCACAAAAATATTTTTAGACACTCCATCTGCAAATAGCATAAGTGATAGTCTATAGGCAATGTGACGTCACATGATCTCCCTGGTCAAACTCATATGACCATGACGAAGCACGGAGGTTGGTTTTGCGTGGCTGGTGGCTCAAGTGTTTGAGCAAACACTCGCTAGCTTGCTGTCAATTACAGAATGGAGAAGTTTGGAGTCCTTTCAAATCATGTGATGTCACAAATGGTAGCAGCCGCTAACTGAACCGCCGTCGTTTATGTTTCGAAATTTATTCACGCTGAGTGCATTTCTTTAAAAGCTTATGTCGAGAATTTATAAAGTTCATGTAGGCATTTTCTTTCCATTTACAGGAGAATAGAAATGTTGGGAAATCCATTATAGCAATAGTAACACCAATGACTAGGAGGCTTCAGTTACACTTTAAGAAGTAGAGGACATCACACAAAGGTCTCCATCAGAGAAATTTGAAAGGAATTTTGTAGTCAGATTCCATCAGCTGAAGTACAAATACTAATAATTTAACTAACATAAATATTAATTTGCTTTGCCTTGCTGGGGTTTTGCTGCTTCATTTCGTGTGGATCATAGTTCTGCCTCCATGGTAACACGGGACACCAGGACTCAACCTATGGAGTTAATGATATACATGCATATGTTACGTCATATTAAACAAATCACATAACATTACATCACAATAAACACGATTCACGTTACCAAATCACGTGGCTATACCATATAACGACTCGGCACAATAAATACACCACACCATATTACATCATGCCATTTTGAGTTCACACTTCAAAAAGGCTTGTTATCATCTATGTTATATACCTCGAATTTCATTAAGCAAAACGGGCACTGTGATTGGTTGATTATTGGTCACGTGCCCCTGATCAAAGACCGGGATAGTAATTTGCGCAGTTGTTGCCTGCCCGCCGTTCCAATATGATTGTTTAAGGGAAAGTATAAATATATAATCTCGGATAAGGACATTAAACCGTAGGCCCAGTCTCTCGATCTCCTATCGAGGGACTTAAAAGAACCCACAACACTTGTCGACAAAGAGTAGGTAGTTGTAGTAGTAGTTGTTGTGAGCCGTGTAGAGCGGACTGTCTAAGACCCTCAACACCAAAGTCAACTGTAAACTATTGTTGAGCGCTTTGAGCATGTACCTATGGAAAGGCGCTATATATATGCTAATTATTATTATTATTATTATTATTATTATTATTATTATTATTATTATTATTATTACTATCAAATACTTAATGTGTATATAGTCCCCGAGAAACAGATTAAATTTTTTTCCCCGAGTCCTGATGTTTCCCGAGACGAACTCTGGGGAAAACAAAGCTAGCTGTTTCGCTGTGGAATATACGTTAAGTGTGTATTGTTAATTCAAGTCTTCGTTTTCTAAAGTTTTGTCAGACCGATTGCTCACCTCACTCAGATACATGATAACTGAACATAGATCTCCTCTGTTAACTTTGTGTCGCAGGCCGTGACATCTGTCATTCCACGAATTGTTGAAACGCTGTTAGATTAAAAGTGGCATAATTCCGATTTAACCATTAGGATCTTTTCCTACTAATATTGATAATGAAATTAAAGTATTAACTATCTTTGTTGAATACCTAGTCATCTCGCGGCTCAACTCTACATGGTCATGTAAATCTGCTTTGTTATTTTCTTTTTATGTTTCCCTTTTTTCTTTTTTTCTTTTTTTCCTGCCCTCTTTCTTATTATTTAACTTTTAGGGGTTTTTTTAGTTTCTTGTCAACTCAGATAAAAATTCTTCTAACTTTTTTGATATGGCGCCACATTTTAAAATGGTGATGTTATGAAATACTACTTCAATGCCAGTTATCATAATACTAGAAAGCACTGCTAAAGCTAGTATATTTATTACAGAAATAATTTTCCGTGCCATATGGTTATAAAGTAAAACTCTAAGCGTTCGGTCTCTTTCATTTTGATTTAGGCATTCTGTAGCCAACCAGCGTTTATTGTTTTTACAGTTTCATGTAACGACCTCTTTTGTATTTAGCATGTGCTCTTTGTTTGCTATTTCATAAGTTCAAATGTAGTTTGTATTGTGGAAGTCGAAATTGTATGTAGTTGGGAAACCAGCTATTTTACCGATGGCAAGACACAGGACTGCAAACCATAATAACACCTTTGTCCATGAACAAACAAAGTAGAAGTACGTCGCAACATCTGTCAACTAATTGGTAACTGATCTCTATCGATGCTATTTGGATGACCTCTCTGATCCCCATCGATGTTATTTGGGTGACCTCTTCTAGATCTGTTGATGTTTAATATGTCGAACCAATCCTAGTGAGTTTCTTTTCTTACATCACGAGTGGTTTGGAAACGTTTGAAAACGATTCTCTCTTATGCGGATTAACAGATAGTCAAGAAAGGTTATCAGCAAACGAAAATTCAAGACACCATGAAGGTTATTTGTGCTGGATTGATGAAAACTGGCACCAAGTCGATGGCCAAAGCGTTGCGAATCCTGCAATACAAAACTTATGACAGCCCTGAGCATATTTCTTTACACCTTAATCCCTGGTCCGACATTTTTGTTGAGAAGAAAGAGCCAGATTTTCTCTCAATGTACAATAACGTGGATGCTGTCACCGATACTCCAGCAAACGTCTTCTTTAAAGAGATTCTCGATAGTTTTCCAGATTCCAAAGTGATTTTAACAGAGCGTGACAGTGACGAAGTTTGGCTGGAAAGTTGGCTAAATCAAGTTCAAAAAACTCAAAAACTTATTTCGCCTATACTTCTGAAACCATTTTCCCCAACTCTTCGAAAGATTTCAAAGACTTTCAACGATGCTTGTTGTCGTTATATCCTTGGTTCAAGAGCCAACGAGAAAGAATCACGCTTCTTACTAAAGAAGAAATACAGAGAGTATAACCAGTTGGTGAGGACGGTTGTTCCAGCCGATAAGTTGTTAGTGTTCAACGTTAAACAAGGATGGCGACCTCTTTGTGATTTCCTCGGGTGCGAAATTCCATCGTGTCCCTTCCCGAGAGAAAACGTCAAGGCATCATTTTATGGTAAAGGATGGTCTTCGGAACATGCTCTTCGTTACTCCTTACGCCAGAGGGTTATCGGAGAAGTAGCTATCAGATTGTCATTGGTTGTTTTGCTGGTTGGTATATTTTTCATGCTCTTGAACTTAAAAGTTTAAATTGTTTGATGAACATTGTTGCTTCATAGGCTTACAAAGCCGTTAGGCCTGTTTGAGCCTAAATGACTATACTACAATTGTAAGATCTTTGGCTGTGCTGTTGTTTCCTGATAGCAGAAGTCTAATAGAAGAAGACTTAATTATTGTTCCCTAGCATAAGGGCTATTCTGCTATACTTATATATCGGCTCAGATATATATTCAATAGATTAAAGGTGCTTACAATAGCTAAAGTTTGTATTTAACAAATGGTGACAAAAAATAATGGTGGTTAGAAACAAAGGTTGTCGGTTGTAGATAGATACTTAAGCATAATTTGAATAAAAATTTGTTTGAATTAAAAATGTTTACGTTCTTTTCTGTTCTTCGGCGTGGATACCGGACAATAGTATCCCACAGTAAAGCTGTTGGCTCAGTTATCTAGTTAGATATTCGGGCTGCTTCACGAAGTGTGCCTAAATAGGCCCTAAAGGTCGTCGATGGCAGTTAGGGAAGATGAGAACTATTGAAACGAGGAAATACAGTAACAGATCGACTGTTATTATCCTACTTGTAAATGATCAGTGTTGACGGCATAAAATACGTGGACAGAACAACATTAATCTGTTGTATTCCAGTGTATATTTTTCAATATATGATGTAACTTGTCGTTGAGTGAAATCAAAGTGGTTGGACGTTTTACCTGAAAAGATTTTGGTTTGTAAAAAAATTAAAGGTGTATTTAACTCGTTCACTAAACAGCAACTCTGGATTCTTTCAAGCTGCTTGGATTAGGCTTGTAGCCAAGTGCAGAAAGTTATTTGGGAGAAATACCAAGGAATTTTTAATGGTTTCACAAATTTAACAACATCCTAAATAAAAATGTAGAGGGCTACAATACTTTTGTCTGAAATATTTCGTTGATCAAACCACTTAGTGAAAAAATAATTTAGAAAAAAAGCTATATTTTAACAACTTTTACGTGCGTCGTCGACCAATGAACTTGGCAAGCTCATCTGAAAAAGTTGACATATTTTATCTTCAAAAATTGGAAGAAGTTTCGATCATTAGCATTCTTCAAGACTGAGAAGTGTCAGCAGGTTGCCAAGCGAATGTTTTGCCATCAAGTAGGTTTGACTTTGAATAGTTAAACTGACTGAGACAATTGTTCCTGCTCAACAAATCTTGGCAGTGTTGAGGCACTCCAGCAGGCTGTGGTGACCTTTGAGTTTTCAAGAAAGTCGACTGTCACTCAATATTTTAACTTAATTCCAAATTTCTAGCTTTTGTATTCAAATAAAATTTATCTGATATTTAAAACATATGAATTTTTTCCTTCAAAGTTGTCGTAAAGAACCCCTCCTTGAAGACTTGATATAACTTTGGCATCTTCCTCCATCAAAGGAAGACTGTTAAATCTTCCTCATGCAGGTTTGTTATCTCCAAGTCACCAGTCCAAAATCAAGAAGTTATTTATTCATTCATTCATTCATTGTGTGCTATTGATTTATTTATTTATTTTGGCCTTGTTGCCTCTTTATTCCAACATGCGAGTGAAAGGATGAGTGCCCAAACAATGAGATCTCTGCCTGCAACGGGCTTTAACTCTTTGCCTGCAGCGGGCTCTAAATCTTTGCCTGCAACGGGCTCTAAATCTTTGCCTGCAACGGGCTCAAAATCTTTGCCTGCAACGGGCTCAAAATCTTTGCCTGCAACGGGCTTTAAGTCTTTGCCTGAAATTTGCCTGCTATGGGCTTTAAATCTTTGCCTGAATTTTGCCTGCAACGGGCTTTAAATCTTTGCCTGCAGCGGGCTTTAAATCTTTGCCTGCAACTGGCTTAAAATCTTTGCCTGCAACAGGCTTTAAATCTTTGCTTGCAACC
Organism: Hydrozoanthus tunicans; assembly: GCA_026413305.1. Lineage (NCBI taxonomy): Eukaryota > Metazoa > Cnidaria > Anthozoa > Zoantharia > Hydrozoanthidae > Hydrozoanthus > Hydrozoanthus tunicans. Next base: position 13,435 of record JAOBAT010091916.1, read on the forward strand.
GGCGTTAAATCTTTGCCTGCACAGGCTTTAAATCTTTGCTTGCAACCGGCGTTAAATCTTTGCCTGCACAGGCTTTAAATCTTTGCTTGCAACCGGCGTTAAATCTTTGCCTGCAACAGGCTTTAAATCTTTGCTTGCAACCGGCGTTAAATCTTTGCCTGCAACGGGCTTTAAAGTTTTGCCTGCAACGAGCTCTAAATCTTTGCCTGCAACGGGCTTTAGATTTTTGCCTGCAACGACTTGATGGCTTTTACGATTCATTTAAGTTTTTTGTCTATATTCAATTAACCCTTGCCTTGATAGAAATAAATTTTACTTTTGCAAAGTTTTATCCGTACTAAACCGATTTATTTTTTGCTATAGTGTACGTACAAATGCAGTTTATGTCGATATTTACCGCCGGTCAGAAAACTAACGGATTTTTAAAAAGTTGTTGTTTATGTAAATGGTAAATTCACATTTACAATTATTATGCACTGCTTTTTGAAAACACACTTTTTGTAAGAACCAGTAACTTTTAGTTGAGGCTTGGCTTTTCTTAAACTCTTTGTCGATTTCTGCCTAAAGTTGTTCTTAAATTGTTCTTATTTCTAACTTTTCTGAATATAAAGGGCGGTTAGAAATATTAGTAAATCTCAATCTGTGTCCAAGGATTAAACGAAGTTCTTAAGATATTTTAAATTATCGGATCAAAATTTTAACCTGGTGTCTGATTATTGTTCTTAGCTTAATGAATTAATTGTTCCGCTTATTTTTGTTCTTGTAAAGATAGCGTGTATTTCAGCTGAAATTTTTCTTCATAAACCTATTCGCCTTGAATGATCATCTCATTGTGTTATATTGTTTTTCACAATATTTACATACTTTGCTGTTTGAGACATAAATTTTCGGGTGTCAGTGTTGTTAAGGTCTTTTTAAAACTTCACGTTTTGATAATTTCTTGTAGTGTTTCGGTTTGTATGGCAAATTGTACTGCATGTGTTTTAATATAATGTGTTTTATTGTATTTCGTTGGATTTGTATAATACTACATTACCTTATTTTGTACAACTGTGTTCTATCATTTTATTTAAGTGTAGTATACAGTAAAGTTTAGTCGGTTGTGTCTGCCTTTCATTGCATCCATTATATCGTCAATGAATGTTAACACAATTTTAACTAACCTGAATTTTCAACGAGCACAGTGGAAAGTATGGGCTCTTTGGAATGGTACATAGTTTCTTGTGCTCTTTCGTTGTGCCCGTCTTTATGACTGTAGAATCATTGTTTAGCGAACCTATAACAGAAAAGGTTCCGGCTGATCAAGCTTCAAACATGGTTTGAGTATACTAAAAATTCTATCTATCTAAATCTTACAAAAAAAAAGACCATAGAGCTAAAGAAAGTTGAATGTTGTAGTTTTACAACAGTACAGTTGCGATTTCAACTAGATTGAAGTCTAGCTGATTAAGAGTCCACAGACCAAGGGTATACTGTCACACGAATCAATTTTAAGTGCATCTTAACACGCAAGGCCATTGCGAGACAAGTTGAACGGTCATTACAGAGTGTAGCTTCCTCTAATGGTAAAAATTGTGGCGAGGCAAGTATAGATCGGTTCTATTCGTCTCGCGACATTTTTGGCGGCATTGCAGGCGCCGTAAACATGCTACAATGACTCGTGTACGTAACAGCACAAGTTTTTCAACTGATTAAACAGGAAAATCAGTTGATACTTTTGTTTCACGAGAATTAAAATTGGCCAACATGTAATTATGAGAGAAACAGAAAACACCACCGCGACAAAAAATAATCCAAGGTAGAAATTTTGCCAGTAGAGTGCGCTTTCATACGAGCAGACACAATTCGTAACGAAAAAACATAAAACCAAACTGAAAAAGAACAGATTCATCAGAAAACAAATATACTCCGCCCTACCTTTTAACCGACTGTATGTGTAAAGGTGACGTGAAACCGCACTCTGTGATTTTTCATTGTGCACTTTTTCCATAAAGATCTGGAAAGTGGAACGTCGCGGCCTTGCGAGCCATATCTGAAAGGCAGTAACAGTGAAGAGAAAAAATAACATTAAAAATTGGATAGAATAACTGCCTACCACACGTTTGACTTTTTTAAGAGCCATTTCTGCCACGTTAGTTATAAATGAAGAAAATTGATAATCACAGAACTTAAATATAAAATATTTAAATGAACTTTCGCATAGTATTGCTTACTAATATGTTCCCAGGAGACCATTGCTGATTTAACTGAATTAAATCAAAACTTGCTTGCTTATTGTCTCGGTTTAGCAAATACAAGGAGTTAACAATGCTTTTGAGTGATGACACTTATATTTATCCAGTTGTATTAAAATTCGATTAGGTTTTACGTTCTATAATATATAGAGAGGATATTATATTTACATCATCGCGCGGGGATACGAAATATGTTTTCGAGTACTGAAAGTAATTCTCACTGCGAACACGAGAAGATAAAAATTCGTATCCCCAAGTGGCCATCTGATACCCTTTTCATTTTGTAGATTCTGATAAGATTCCTACATGAAACACAATCTTTTTTAAAAGAACCTAAGCGGGAAGCTCTCTCTTAGTCTCTCTTACCCTGAACGGTCGAAGTATGGGACTCAAAGGCTACGAAAATAAGTCCTCATACAACTGTCAAACTTTTGAGAGACAGAGAATATGTAGATGCCTGTGATCTGCATATCTACTACATAAATCTTTCATATAAATACTAAAATATATCTAATTGCAAATGAAAAGAAAAAATTCGTATAAAATATTTTCCCTTAGTTTTGTGGTCTTACGATGCTTTCACGTGGGAAACGTATCGTATGGCCATTTATAGCGCTGGTACGACTTTTTTCACTAGTGACACAAGTCGTATCAAGTTTTCCAACCTTCGCAATTGCAAAAAATGGCATTTAAAGCGACTAAAACTCTTTGGAATTGTCGGAATTGGGCTAGTTTTCGCTCGATTCTCTATAATCTTTCTTTTCTTTGACAAAAAAGACAGTTTGAGATTTTCGAAATTTTCCGAATTTTGCCTAGTTTTGCTCAATTTTTGCTCATTATCAAATTCTTTTGTTTGCAAAATAAAATCAGCTAAAGTCCTTTTAAACTTGGCCAAATCATCTAGTTTTTTATTCGTTCTGGCTCATCTTGAACTCCTTTTAGCCAATCTCGGCTAATATTCCCAAAGTTACAAAGAATTTGAGCCGAATTTTGCTTAAAACGTTGATCTTTACTGACAATGGACAAAAACCTCACGAGGGGGGAGGGGTAACAGGCAAAGCTTGGAAAAGAACTTGCAGAAAATGGCCTTTAAGCCGACTGTAACTCTTGGAATTGTCAGAAATGGTCCGGTTTTTGCTCAAAATAGAAATTCAGCTTTAAACCTCTCAAACTTTTTCAAATCATCTAGTTTTTGTTCCTATCAAATGAAGATTAATCAGACTGATTTTCAAATTTGAAAATTTTCGAAATCAGCTAGGTTTTGGGTCGAATTTTGCCTCATTATCCTATTCTTTTGTTTAAAATAGAAATTCAGCTTTCAACCCCTCAAACTTTTTCAAATCATCTACTTTTTTATTCTATCTGATTAGTCTTCTTTTGCTTTAAAAGAACTGGGCTTGAAACTTCAAATTTACAAAGAATTCTAGGCGATTTTTGCTAAAAAGTGGATTATAACTGAAAATGGACCAAAATCTTGCGAAGGGGGGAGGGGTACCGCATACCGGGAGATAAAGCTTCTTCTCCAATTTCTTGCGAAAATCGCCTAATGATCTTTGTAAACTTGAACTTTCAAGCCCAGTCCTTTTAGAGTAAATGAAGACTAATCAGATAGAAACAAAAACTAGATGATTTGAAAAAGTTACAGAGGATTACAGCTGAGTTTAGATTTTAAACAAAAGAATTAGATAATGAGGCAAAAATCGACCGAAACCCTAGCTGATTTTGGAAATTTTGAAAATTTT
>JAOBAT010091927.1:0-17405 GCA_026413305.1 Hydrozoanthus tunicans
CCCCCCTCCCCTTCACCAGAACTTTCCAAAAATCTGTGTAAGACAAGGCTGACATGTGAAATCCGTATTTTCTGAGTTACAATGCCGCGCATCGTCGAAAGGTACAAGCAGCTGTCTCGATACAAACAAATCGAAAAAAACTATAAAAGAATCTAAAAATTTTGAGGAGTTCTTAAATTATGAGTTGAATGCTTGACAATAACGTCATAACACGCGGCTCAAAATTATAACACAGGAGGGTTTCGCCCCACAAACATTTATGCGTTTCCTTTGGAATCAACATTGTACGGGTTGGAATGAACGCGTAAGTTATTTTGTGCTATACGCAAACTTAAGTATAGTTTTCGAAGTACGAGCAAATTGTAGAATGATGTTTGAGAAACTCATATCTTGCGTAAAATATTGTTTTCTTGTTAATAACTTAATATCATTATACTGCTTTAGTTATAAATATTTTTAAGACTAAAATGTCTTCTCGACTAAACCATAAGAAGTAGTTTTACGATCTTCTTTTGAAGTTAATCGTGTCATATACGCTTTAAATAATCTCGTTTTAAACTTCCGAGTAATGTTAAAAGAAAAACACTACTTTTAAAGTCACACTAAGATAACATTAAAAATTTACCATTCGGCAAAAAAAAAAACAGTAATTCACCATACTGAAACAGGAGACTATGTACATTTTACCATAGACGTACCATGCAAATTTAACAGACAATGAGCTATTTAGAAAGCAAAAGTTTTTGAACAGTTTTCACGGCTACAACTGCCAATTGCAACGTTAAAAGACATACACCCCTTTATCAACTTAATATTTCAATAAGCCACGAAGATAGCCTGTTTCTAGGCGGTTGGATGCGTTTTGAGCGCCGACAACTTATAGAGCACAGGGTTGCCGCCATATTGGATTTAGTCCAATAACGCTCGACCACAAAATCCAAAAGATGGCGGCAACGCCGTGCTCTGTGAGTTTTCGCGCCAAAAGTGAGGTCCAACTGCCTTCTACCCTGATGAAAACCTTATCTTTGGTGAAACTCTCTCGTGTACTAACAGACAGTATGTTTCTCAAAACTCATCTGGGCCGGCGTTTTACGGGCAAACTTCTCGTGCGAAAAGCATTGTGGTAAAATGTGCATAGTCACCAGTTTTCAGTATCAAGAATAAGCAGCAAGCTGCTGTAACTCTTGGAAAATTGTATTTTAAAGATAATCAGAGCCGTAGACAAGCTTCATGTGTGGCAGAGGCAAAACTAGAAAACCTGCTATTGGCAAAACATAATTTCGCCTTGCGCTTGAGTAAACAGAAAATAGGTAGAAAAGGAATCATTCCAAAGTGGTAATAATAGCGAAGAACACACCTTAAGCTATAACTATGAAGTCCTTCAATTCTCATAACATGTTTAGATATCAAGAATGACCTTATCCTGGTTTAAATTTAGAAGAAGCCTGCAATCTTTCTCCAAAGCTGTCCACGGCCAAGTGGATTTTATGAGAGCAATTGGCAATTGTAGAATATAACTTAAATTGAAAAATACTTCCTCTCACCAATGATAGAAATCGATGTACAACAAGGCCTATGACCTAACAGTATAAATGTACTTTACATCAGGTTAGGAAAAGTCGACCCGAGGTCTGTATTGTAATGTGAAGATCGTGTTTTCCTGAAAAACATGAATAAGATTTGAACTGTCACATAACGCGAATTGTTTTGTTTAGGAAAACAGTTAGCAGATGAATGGAATGAGATGACTATGCCATTCTTGGCGGACAAACAATGTATTAAATGAGATGACTAAGACATACACAGCGGACAAGGAGAGGAATGAAATGAGATGAATAAGCCATACACAGCGGAAAAACTCAGGAATTAAATTATATGACTATTAAGTACACTGCGAACAAAGAAGTGAATGAAATGAGATGACGAAGTCTTACACGGTGGACAAGCTCAGGAATGAAATGAGATGTCGACTAAGCCGTAGATCGAAGTACCTTAAATCTCCATCTCGTCATGTACACGAACTCCAGGGTGTGGTCTTTTCCCATGAACTCACCGTTGCACATAACTTCAACCTACAGCATATCAATCACAGAAGAAGTTAAACCAACTGACTTCTAAAAACCCGAAACACAAAAGTAATCTGTAAAAAACAATTTTGATTCTAAACAGGGCAGACTCAAAACGTCTGCTTATTTATCAATTTGGTTGTCAAGATTTCCTTTTGCCTCGTCCAGTCTGTTCTTAGACAAGGTGTGGAGGCGAACTCGAGCTCTCAGGATCATTCGCGGTTAAGACGTGCACTGTGAGGACGCTCTATTGTGTTCAGATCTCACTTTACCTTCATGGTGAGAAGGAAGAAAATTAGCTACATTCTTTTGAGGTTAATAATTGCAAGTGCCAAACAGATACTCTTAATTCGCGCTACCCTTCAATATCGAACGTGACTGCGTTCACCTCAGAAATATAAAACTCTTCAGAGTTACAAAAAATAATCCCTCCTACTGCTTCCTTGTAAGAACTTACTAGTGATGGATGTTTTAGTCAATAACTAATCAAAATGACAACAACAAACCTGGTCAGCGGTTTTTAAGTTGAGTTTCAACATGAGGTATTTCTTGACATGTCCAACCGTCATGCGAGACGAACAGCGAATATATTTTTTGCATAGTTCTTTTACAGTTTGCTCATTTGCATTTTGGTCTCTAGAAATTTGAAAATAATGTAATGAGTTGGTTCTCAAGCCTGGCGAGACCTCAAGCAATGAGAACGGTGACGCCGACGACTATATATGGCACTGAGGGAACAATAGTGAATTCGATAACTGCACGTTGAAAAGCACCGCGCGGGCCATCTGCACGCCGTCGTCTTGAAAATTACAACGTGAAAAGTTCAATTTTTGGTACCTTGCGACTACGGGAACGAGGAACAGAAAATTTTCTCAATCTTTTTCTACCTTTACGAAAACTTTAAACTTTTGTCTGTTTACAAATCGTCAAAAGCTAACGAGCGATAGATGATCGTGAAGGGCAAGCCAGAAAGTTGTTATTTTTAAGCCGACGTCGTCAAATTTCAGTACGCGTTGCTTGAAGGCCTTTTCACACTAGAGACGGAAGCGCAGACGCAAGAACAACAGGGAGTTGAAGCACCGAGGACGGCAACAACGACGACGACGGACTACAAAAAACACCTTTCTTATTTGCTCTTTTGAGCCATGTCTGGCTCGTCTGCTCTCTTATGTCCTAGCGACGCTTTGTGAACAGAAAAGCTGCCTGCATAAAGAAAAAAGAAAACCAAGTTGTAGAAAACTCCAAAATTAACGTTTTCACAATTTTCAAGACAACAACATGCAAGTGCCTACACGGTGCACTCCAGTGTGTCTCTTTTGTATTCATTATTGTTCTCTGTCGTCGTCGTCAGCGTTTGAGTCCCCCTTGCTCAAACTCCCTAATAAAAAAGGGTGAACGTAACTTGAGGCAGATACAGACGCAATAATGACAGAAAACAAGAAATCATTTTTCGTTCGCACATCATGCGCTTGCATTTGATCTTGCTTCACAAGCGTGAACAAAGGTAACGTAAACACAAATGCAGGTCATACCTAAAAATAGAATTAAATGCGTACGAGCGATGTCTTCGCGTGCGTCATTTGCATCACTCGCGTCGCTTGTGTGAATGTCCTTACGCTTGCGTCTTCGTTGACGGCATTGTTTGCGTCTTGAATGTGAACACTCCTTAAGTTTGAAGCACACGCAGAACCAGACGCAAGTAAAAGAACATTTATTTTTTGTGCATACCTAACATTTGCGTTTGCTCTTGCTCCACATAGTTCTCTGTAAAAGTTATGCAAAAGCAGACGCGAGCATAATCTAAAAATAGAAATAAATGCGCATGCGCACCGTCTCCGTCTGCGTCGCTTACATCACTTATTCGCTCGTGTGGATACCCCTACGCTTGAAGTCACGTCTCTAATGTGAACACACCTTAAAACTGAAAGTAATTAACAAAAGATGGATTTTAAAAAAGTTTCATTTCATTCATCAGCAATGAAACTGACAAAATATGGCTTACGTACACTAAACATTCCAGACATAACCCGATTTGTGGATCGTCTCTGTGATAATTAACTTTACTCTCTTCATTTTGATTGTCGTTGTACAACTTCGTTGCCTTTTTGGCGGAGTCATCGCATTTTGCTATAAAAGAAAATGAAGAAGTAAACTAACCATAAAAACCAACACAAATAGGAACAAGTTTCTGCCTAGGATAACTTGCCGATAGCTACCGGACAAGTGTGGTTCAACTAACAATTATTCACCGAAGGCGAAGTGAATATCTGATGAATAATTGTTTTAGTGAAATTACTCAGGTGATTATCGAAGATAAAATATACCAGTCGCCAAAGATTCGTGCAAAAAAACTTTCATTGTTGTTGTCGTTTGCTCAGTTGCACGTATCCGACGTCGGAAACAATTTCACCCAGATTCTTATCTTTCAATAATTAGCACAGTTGTCATAGGGAAATTGCTTTACCTTTAAAAGTGTTATTTAAATTTGGAGCTTTTCCTTCAAGGAGTTTAACTCTTTCCCCTAATGATCCACATAACACGGGGCCGCCATTTTGAAAAATTGTCAAACGCCAGTAATCACCTCGCACGAGGTGATTATATCCTGTATAATACGTCAGCTTCCACCAATGAGAGCAGCGGAAACTCTTAAATAACCTGAGAAATTTTACTAAATCTCGTTATAGAATCATCAGTAAATCCAAAGTTCCACTGAAGGCGATTTGTCAAGATTAAGTGACCGATGGTGTCAAATACTGCACAAGATGGATAAATTTGTGTAATTTCCGGCCGGGAGGTCCGCATTGAGAAAAACTGTGTCAGAAGTTTTGCGTAGGGGCGAGGTCAAAGGTCCCGAGTTTTGTTTCGATTGCTAGTAAAGGATTGACCACGGACAAGATCAGAAAATTCCGCACTCTCAGGGAATCAATCATTTGCAAATTCATCTTGCCCGCATAAGCGCGCAAAAAATATAAGGCAATCCTTGGCTGTTCATAATTGGCATTATGTTATTGCATACACAAACAAGAACAGTTTTGTTTTGATTCTTGAATTACCTGAGTCATAACATTCAAACTAGTCTTACCTAAATCCTGTTCTTTTCGTTGATCCTCTTCTTGTTGCTTGTGCTTTGCCAGGAACTCCTCTTCTCGTTTCCTTTCTCCTGATAATAAGCGAATATACCTTTATAAATCAAAAATAAAACTAAAAAGCAATTGTGAATCTATGCTTTTTTATGACACTCTTTTACGGTCTATCACTCTATTAACACTTATTAACCAATAACGAGGTCTTAAATGAAAATATCAGACCGAAGGTTTGACGTGCGGAACAAGGGTAACCCCTCTCGTACCCAGGCTCTTTTACGGTACGAGGCTGCGAGATCATACCACAAACCGAGGTGCGAGATTTCTTTTTAAAGAAAGAGCAAAGTTAAGTATGTGAAATATTCTTATAAATTTATGATTTAAAAATTTAAAAAAAGGAAAGTACCACTGGGCAGTAAAAAAGAAAGAAGTTTGCAATGCCCGTGGTCGCTACAAGAAAATCCCGCATCCACGATACGGAGTTGCGCAGAAAGTCGTTGTTGGAAATTGACCCGTCCAACAACGCCTTAACCTGCGAGAATTTCTAGCACTAAGCTTTTTGATATCATCAGTCCTCGGGAAGTTCCACTGAGCACGATTCTTTTAAATCCCGGCACACACGAGAGTAAACAACTTGCTGCACCGTGAGACAGAGAGCTCTGTCAGCTCCGCTGGCATAAGGCAAATATTTGTGAGAATTTCGCCTCGTAACAAATAGAAAATCAAAAAATCAAATAAGCAAAAATTTGCCGCACACGAGAGGAGATGGCTTGATTCTCTGCCTTCCAGGAAATCAACTCAGGTGTTACCTCTCGTAAGTCCCGGGCTTTAGGGTGCGGTAAAGGTGATTTGGGGCCTATTTACATGAGACTTTTCATCCCGGGATGACTTTCATCCCGGGATGAGACTATCCCGGTGTTTAGTCATTTTCTTGTTAGTGTTTACATGGTTTGGAGACGGGATGAGCTCATCCCGGGTTGAACTCATCCCTGTTCCAAGCACAGGAATGAGATTACAAACCGGGATGAAAATGTCCATGTAAACAGTTCTCTCGGGATGAAAGTTTCATGCAAACGCTCGTGTTTTTTTCATCCCGGGAAGGAACGATACATTGATGAGCCGCGTCACTTTTGAATAGCGGCATAGTCACTCTGTGGGCATGCTCATAGCAACGCACGTGCGATCGGCGGAAGTCATGATTGACGAGAGAAGGTGATAGAAATTGTCATCTTTCAATAATGTAGTTTGTGGCTGCTTTCTTATTCTTCAGCAAAGTAAATCGATCAATATCATATTGCCGGATTACGTGTGATGAAGTAGTTGTAGTTGTGAAATAGTTTACTCGCTGCGAAGAATGAAATGAGTTTAAAGGTATAAACACGTTGTTGGTACACTTTTCTGCTCTGATGTGGATCTAGTCTATGCATAGCCGCTTACAATTTTAACAAAGTAATAGCCATTAAATTTACCGAGTGGAGACTGACGTCTGCACGCAGGCTAATGTGGACCCTGATTCTGGCAGTTTTTTTTATTTTGATATTTGCATAAGACAAAACTCTCTTCTTTAAAGATTTATATTCGGAATCACGTTAAAAAGTGTCTTTTAAGATAAACATTACATCAACAGTGATTGAGATTGTGCAGGTAGTTTTTGCAGTACTCATTTTTATGGTTATCTCGTGTCATTATGTGTTTAACTTTATATATTTACAGTCAGAGATCTTATATGTGTATACTTGTTCAGGGTCGGTATTATTAACTGATTATAATTATTATTAGCAAGTCGTGTTCGGTATAATGATAATAGACAATTTATTTTATTTTATAAGGAATATCTTATAACCATGTTGACATCTGTAGCAAAATTGAGTTTTTTGTTAAAGATCATTTTTTGTATAGAGTGTTAATAATACTCAACAGTTGCAGTAACACGGACACCAAACAAAACGAAATTTCAATTGCAGCAAAGGTTAAAGCCAACTGCTTACGTGCCATTTTGTTGGAGTATCGCAGGCAATAAAAACCGAAGGCGCGGGCGGGATTAACTCATCCCGGGAGGGATGAGATAGTGTCATTTTCATCCCGGCAACCCGGGATGAAACTGCTCATGTAAACAGAAAGTTTTTGGTCCCGGGATGACTTTCATCCCGGGACGAAACTCATCCCGCCTCTCATGTAAACGCACCCTTGGAACTAAATTTGGCTTTCTTGAGAGTCTGATGAAAAACCTGATTAGCTACAGAACAACAAAACAACACTGCTATATGGAAGAGTGCTTCTTGCTTACTTTCTTGAAGTCCAGGAACGGCCTTGTAAACTATGTCTTCAAGTGTTTGATCGGATCTAAAATAATCAAGGTTTACAACGAAAATGGTCAGGTTTCGTTCATGAAATTAGGATTTTAAAATGACGCAAATAACGTTGTTGATGATAGTACCACTGGTATTAATGATCGTTATTATAGCCTTTTTAAAACGGAGTCACTGAATAAGGTTTCATCAGTTTGTTAGCGAAAATCACTGACTAAATAAGAAAATGAATGTGTGATGCGGTAGAAACGTCGCATACTCTACGTTTATCAAATTATCCAGTAAGAGATTTAATTTATCTTATGACATTTGTACCGCACATCACTGGCCGGTCGTCCCATATGCACCTCTCCTTTATGAACACAATTCACCCTTTTTTTGCTGGAATTTGTGAATATTTTACTCAATTTTAGACTAAGGCCGTGCGCGTGCGACAACAGTCTAATTTTTATTTGCGGTACATTAACACTAAAAAAACCACCTACTGCCGACACTAGAAAGACATTAGATTTATCCTACCTTAATAGCTCGAACGGGTTGGTCTCATGAATGACGATAGAGCACTGGGGACAATCGTTGTCGTCGGAGTTGTTGAGGTATTTCACAATACAGCTGCGACAAACTACAAAAAAGAAATTTGAAATAAATCAACTTCTTATTTATTTCATGTCACATGTTTCAGGGGGAAGTAGATATCGTCAAAGCAGTTTGTTTCCATAAAAGTGCTTTTGAATTAAACCTTGATTAAACTAACGAAAAATATAGAAAAAAAAGAGTCGAATGAACTTAGCACGCCTTTAGCACGGGGTTTGAAATCAAACCGCGGCATTCTCATAGTCTGGTAGCATGACAAGCTGACCCGTGCCACACGACTTTAGCTCGAGCTACTTGAGGTTTGTTTCGGACGCCGTGCTTGACTTGCGCTAGAGTCGAACTAACTTAGCACGCTTTTAGCACGGGGTTTGAAACCAAACCGCGGCATACTCACAGTTTGGTAGCACGACAAGCTGACCCGTGCTACCCGACTTTATCTCGAGCTACTTGAGGTTTGTTTCGAACGCCGTGCTTAGCTCGTGACAGAGTCGAACTAACACAGCACGCTTTTAGCACGGGGTTTGAAACCGTACGCGGCATACTCATAGTCGGATAGCACGACAAGCTGACCCGTGCTACACGACTTTAGCTCGAGCTACCTGAAGTTTGTTTCGGACGCCGTGCTAAAGGTTAAGTTCGACAGAAGTTGAACGTCTAAAGCCAAGTCGATCCAAAATCGTACAACAGTCGAACCGGAGTTGAGCTTGTTTTCTACGACACGGCGTTTGTTATGGGCCCTGGTCCTGGAATAATCACTGGTTTAAAGCTTATTAGCCACTCCGACCCGAGGAAAAATTTTGATTCTTTAGTGACCATAAGGTTAAAGTTTGGCTTTAATGAAGCGTTCCTGTTCCTTACGTTGTTTCTTGTAAAAACGTCAGTACCGAAAAAGTAGAAATAATGATGATGATGATGATGATGATAATAATAATAATAATAATAATAATAATAATAATAATAATAATAATAATAATAATGGTTTATCAACATTCCACCAAGTGGCTCTTCTATGTTAATTATACAATCTAGTTTAGAGAGTAGTGTACACAAATAATAATATTTGTAATAACTATAATAATAATAATGGCAGATAAAAAACTATGCTATTACAGAAAGGTGCACGTGTGTTTGGAATAAAGCTATCTAAGTTAATAACACTATAAGATGCGTAGGATAAAAGGTGTGAGTTGATTCAAATATCAGTTTTAGCTAGATTTAAAAGATTGCTTTTGCATTAATTTTTAAAAGTGTTAAAATCTTTGCACTCTTTGATATCGTTGGGAAGCTTGTTGAATGTCCTGGCTGCACAGTCTTGAAAAGTTCCAGAACTCCTGGGTATTACCAGGTTCAGCGATTCACACGATCGCAAGTTACGCGGGGGTACGCGTACCTCCAAGCGGAGGTATGGCGGCCAGTAGATCGAATGCAATGCCTTAAAAGTCATTTTACACAGACTGAGTTCCTTGCTATAACATACAGGTAGCCATTCCAGTTTTAATACGTCAGACATATCTACGTATTTGCCAATAACAAAACTTGCTGCCGCTAGTTGGACTCGCTGCAACCGATTAATAAGATAAGTTGGCACTTCGTGGTATATGACATCATTGTAGCTGATTTTAGAGAGCACCAGACATTCTGCCAAATGTTTCCTAACATGAAAAGTTGCCAGTTTCTTTAGCTTTCGTAGTACGGATAGGGTACTGTAACAAATCGACGTTTTGGACAGAATGTCAGTGTTCCATTTTAAGTTTTCGTTTAGATTCGTGCCTAGATGTTTCGCAGACTTTTACCTCTCCAGATTGCGACCATTTGCAGTAAGGTTTATAAGATGCTGTTCGAGTCCGTGTACTCGGGCAAGTTTTTCAGTGGAGAACAGCACCACCTTGGTTTTTGTAGGGTTTAAACATAAGTTGGAATCGACCGACCAGTTTGAGAGCTTGTCCAGGGCACACTGGAGTTGATTTTCACAGATGTTCAAGTCTGATGGTTTTGTATGAATATACAAAGTAGTGTCGTTAACGCATTGGTATGATTTCACAGGACTCAGACAATCTGATAGATCATTCACATACAGGTTGAACAGTACGGAACCTAAAATGGAACCTTGTGGAACGCCAAATGTTGGATGGTTTCGGACACTTTGTCATCTATCAGAACGGACTGCTTTCTGTTGGTGAGGTAGCTGAGGTAGGACTTTGAAAATCCAAGTTTGTGTAGCTTCTTTATGACTGTTTCGTACGAGACGGTATCAAACGCCTTTGAGAAATCAGCCAGTACAGCCATCGTGACTTCACCCCGCTTCATACCCGCACAATTTCGTCTCTCATCGCATGAAGCACGGTGGTTGTATTGTGCCCCTTTCTATATGCACTTACTGCGTCCTTGAGGACGCCAGGGAGTGAAAGAAACTCTGTCATTTTGACGTAGAACAAGACGTTCATACACTTTCGAAAGTACTGGTAGGATAGAGATGGGTCTCAGATCGTTGTTCGACTTGCATTGAGAAGAGCGAGCAAAATGGGTCTCAGATCGTTGTTCGACTTGCATTGAGAAGAGCGAGCAAAACTAAGAGCTTCAAAATCACGTCTGCCTTCATTGAATATTCTATTCTTATGTCCATGATCCAACTACCGGTAAATGTTTTACCAGAGTTGCAACTCAAGTGCTACCTGCTTCGCGTAAACGTTCCTTCATTATAACTTTAAAAAGCAGCGCCAACACGGCGTTCAGGACCAGCCGTACAAGACAGTTTAATTGCTTTTCGGTTATACGGCTACACGATGCAACGCTGCATGCAAAGCTGCGCGCAGAGGTCAAGTACTGCACCATGTAGCCAACCCTGAAATTGTTGCACGCAACGTTGTGCGAAGTGAAACCGATCTGACTCCTGCAACATTACCCGCAACGATTTACATGCAATGTAGCAAGTGCTGTTCTGAAACGAGGCAATTATTACGCGCAACTTATCTCGCAACGCTATTACGCACTATTGCGAGACAAGCTACAGGAGCCAGAGTATTGCAGCCCCTAAAACATGGTGGAGATTGCTTCAAAGAAAAATAAATCTTTATTTATTTATTTATGACATATTTGACTCAAGGAGTCACGGGAGAACAGACAATAGGACTCGAGGTCCCCTTCGAGGTCTGCCACCCGGGACCTACGGTTTAACGTCCTTATCTTCTGATGTCATTGAAGAAAAAAGGGTCGCTAATTATCTTACCCAACTAACCACAAATCAAGGCCAAGTTGACAGCTTTCGACAACCGCCAAATACTCGAAGACCGCACCAACATTCTACTCATTACAATACTTAACCTCTTTCAAGGTTTTCAAACTAAATGCTGGATTGCAGAAAATAAAAAAAAATACACAAAATATGTTTTTACAATCACTGGTGATGCTTTAACGCTCTTCATCGAAGCATTATCTTCTGTTCATTGCATTTATCAAATTTCTGTTAGATTTATCCGACAAATCCGCTTATCGGGTCAATCGTGTTTATCTTTACCGCGCGATAAAACAAATTTGCTTTTAGTTTTGCCTTATTAATTTTGCTCTTGGACAACAGGTTTTTGACAAACGAAAAAAATAGCAAACGTTAATTTACCAAATCGTTTGTTTCTCTATGTCTTATCTATTTTAACATCAGCAATGTTACATCAACGAAGCATTTCTTTAAGAGTTTTCAATTTATTGCAAGTCAACGCTGCATGATGGCTTTTTATTTCCAAGGTTTTTGGAACCCGGCTGTGATCGCTTTTTTAAAATGTCATCAGTTTTTCTCAATCACTCATACTTTAGCTGTCGAAGTGTCGGCTAAGTACAAAGACCCAAGTTGCAGAGAGAAAGACTACAACAAGTAGACAGGTCTTGAATGCTTGGCCAATGGTTCAAACGCAGCGGGTAAAACAGACGACGAGACGGCACCGATGACTCTCATTTAACCTCAATTGATATTTTAATCTGTTTTAAATGCAACAACCGGTTGTAAAGAGCATCTGATAGTAGGTTAGCCCCGTCTCAAACCCATATTTGGTATACGTCGAAATGGCGTACGCACAAATATTACTTCAATATTGGACGTACTTTTTGAGAAGCCGCTAAATCAGGCTTGATGTATGAACTGTGACGGGCTTTTACAGTCACTTTAGAAAAAATTTGTTTTAAAATTAACTTAAAAAAGAACTGTATTGTGCTTGTGTAATGAGACGGTCGAGCTCTGTTGTTCAGAGGTGATTTCATGTTTTCATTCAAAACAAAAGACCAAACGAAAGTTCGAAAGGTGAGCTATTAATTTTTGTAATCTGTATACCCGGGGGGTAGGAGTAGAATTCTAAACACAACGTGAATAACCCCAAATAGTTATTAAACAGGAAAGAAAACAGCTGCTCTTACCAAAAACATACATTCAAGTCAAAACAGTTCCTTAAAACGAAAACATCGTAAGACCAGAAACGGTTTTCTTGCCGTATTTTTTCTTTTCGAAAATGATATGCAAAATTTGCTTACAAGTGTGTCGCATATTTCGATTGTTGCTAATAATTAGATTTAATCACGGCCCGCTGTTGTATCTAATAAAATTACTTAAAAGGCGTCAGACAAGTGCCACTCATAAATTATTCTATTTAGAAAATATTGCTAAGCGACGTCGTTTCAACTCAACAATGGCCTCGAATTGAGATATTCGATTCTGTAAATCGAACTTGAAAGGAAAATTTATTTTGCTCTTCCCTAAGAGAAAATGAAAGAAAAACTCTAGAGTTGCACAAAACGTCTATATTTGAGAATAATTATTCATCAAGTTTCAGTGACTCGCTTCGCTGAGTTAAACTAATGAAAAAATGAATAGCACTTGATGACCGACCAACAAAACTAAAATAAGGCAGCTGCAAAGTCGAGTATTAAACAATGACCGCTCTTCCTGATCATGAATATATAAAAAGCGAAGTTGTTTTATTTTTTTGAAATTACGAAACAAGTTTATGTACTGCCCGTTTAAATAAAACATGATTTTGTTTCCGGGATTTATCGTTTCTGCATCCGGGAATATCTTCAAGTATTCCCCGAGTGAAAGGGCTTTAATTAAAGATATTATTGTACGTACATGTGTGTAGACATTCTCCAATAGTGGTTGGCTTGATTAAGTAACCTTTGCACAGTTCGCAAGTGATGAAGTCGTTCAGGTCTTGAAGTTTGATTCGCACTTCTCTGTTGGACTAGCAAAACACACAAATCATCAAGTTAATGAAGAATAAACATACTTTCAACTTGTCTTATATCTTTGTGTTGAATTCGTTTTATTAATTCGGATACACTCTTAAACTACGACCAAACCAGACTGATTTTGTTCAGGTGATATTCAAACGATCTCCGAATACTTAACCTAATGAAAATCGGGATTTGCAAAACCTCAAAGTTAGTCAACCCACAACTCGAAACCGCAAGGGCAGCACTGATGTATTTCTAGCCGTTGGCGGACGTTCTCAAGACAGCTTCGCTTTTTGTTGATATTTGAAATAGAATTACTAACTAAACAGATACACGATAGTGGCTGTCCTTTCGCCTTGAATTGCTCGGATTGGTTCTTAACAATCTATACTGACCAGTTTAAATCTTACTGAAGTGTCACTGTAGCTTCACAAAGGACAGTTTAACAGAAGTACGATGCCTAAAGTAAAATTAGTAGGTTAATTAGTCCGGAATACCTCAAAGCGCTTTTAGATAGCAATATCTAACATTTATGCAGACCGTAAATTTAGCTTCTGACTGACACATTCGCCTGTTGTTTATATGAATAGTATATCATGGCTGGTTTGAGAAAGTAAAAAGGACACACGCTAACTCAGAGACGATACTCAAGATAGCAATTTCCTTATAGCGGATTCTGTTGGTTTTGTTTTGTTTTACTTCGTTTAGCATTAGCGACTACTTAGATCTACACTGCTGACCGCTGCTAAAAGCTTTTGATGTTGTGTTAAAATGTGAGCGATAGGAAAGACTTAATAAGGAATGACTGTATCAGTTTTGACTCAGAATATCGTGGTAGAACATGGAGAAATCTTAAGACACGGCCGTTTGTCATCCAATGATGTCGTTTAAAGTAAATATGAAGTTGTTAAGTCTGACAAAGGAGACATTGTAAATTCAATAAGGAAAAGACCAATAAATTTAACGGAATTTTTACCTGTAGTATAGCCATTTGAAAAGTTGCGGGCTCCACTAGTTGTGAGATGCTTTAGGACCTGTTTTTACTGTCTGACACTAATCTGAGTGCGATGTCCGTTTGGTTTGCGGTTATTGCTTCGAGAAAATCCCGGATTAAAGACTCTACACTCATTGGCCGCAGCAGCAAAGTGTGTTTATTAAAACAACCGGAAATATCTAAATAATCGCTAGGCGGTCATGACGAGTTCAGTCGCTTTCATTTCGCCACACATATGTGCTAATTACACACTAATTCCCTTTCTTTCGCTTTTCATTACAGCGCGGTTGTTTTAGTGAGTAACAAACTAGGGCCAATATCACCAATATTGCTTCTTGGTGTTTCAAATGCATGATATATCACATGCTGAAAATACATTATTCATTTGTCTGCAAAATTAACTAGACACCAGAGCCTAGTGTAAAAGGATGACAAAACGTTTTCGTTGACTTAAACTTTTAATGATTTTCTTTCTTGTTTGTCTAAAGGTTTTGAAATAGCTTACATTGAAAACGAGACCAAGCTACCAAGTTGATTCGTAGCCGAAGTTGGCAACGCTTCGTGAGCAGTTGATTTTGTGAAAATTAAAACGCAAGTTTCTTATTTTGTGAAAAAACACTCTGGTCAATCTGTTTGGTTTAATGACTTGCTGTACTTCTATATTACTTCTAACTTTCAAACTGTCTGTCGGTCAAAACATTTCTACAATTGCCAAGTTAAGAACTCGTATTGTTTCCCAAAACTTTTATTTGCTGATAATAGCAAACGGCATTGAACTACTGTTCTGTTTTTATGTAAATATTTAAAGAAAATTCAACGTTTGACTTGAAAAGGACTAAAACAACTGAAGGACAGGTCATGCTTGTTCTATTAAAATTTAACACTCTAATTTTTTTTTACTTCCCAAGGGCATGGAAAAAGGCCAAAACTAAATGGAATTCAACTTTGTCTGTTTGTTGGAGTAAGGTTGTTTTATTCGGATCACAATCACTCTACATGAGGTTTCAACCATTGACAATGGCTGAATAAAGTTCGATTACAACTTAGTATGTGAAATTATTGGTTTTTGGTTAATAAGTTAGATTTATGAGGTGTTAAGGGGAAAATATCTTTTTAGGCGCCACAGTCGATTATCAAAAATACGCTCGCTGTTTGTGTAAGTTGCTATTTCAGTGTTTGTTGCGTGAAGCGAGTTTTCTGTCCAGCTTTCTCTATTTTTATGAATGACATGTTTTCTTTTTTGTTATTAAGATAGCTTGTGCAAACATTTCGAAGAGATTCGTTATAATATCTAATTTTCGTTTTAAATCTTTAAGCTTTCAGTATTTTTTTCCAACAATTTAAAAGTGGGAAGTTAAACTCTGAAAATGGTTTGGAGCTAATTTTTTCTTGACCGACTGCAAACTAGGTATTTTAAATGAGATTCGGTGCAGACGTCACTAACCGAGGTTTCTTGACAGCTGCTCGACAGATGTTGTTTCTTATTGAAACCGCATGAAATTAAATCTGAAAGTAAACACATTTGCCGAAGAAATGAAAACCAACTCACCCTGAAAAAGAATCGGTTGAGGTTGCTTGGGTGTTTTACTAAAATGTTAATACGCGAAGGGGAAAGCAGCAAAATAAACTAGATATAGCGCGGAGGTTGGTTGCACCCTGATGCACGACAAGCAAGATTAATGGAGTCATTAGCATTCAAGGCGACTCGCTACTGACCTTAAAAGACTGGGTAATTAGGATCTTTCACAACTATGAACAAAAGCAACATTTCAATTTATTAATAAAGATCCTCTTCTTCAGTTAAAAGAAACTTTAGTTCTAGAGTGTAAAACCATAATGAGACAGCTGATCGAGGTCTGTCTTTGAGTTTTCTTTATCGACCTTAAAGCACGGTTCGATTTCATTGTGCAATTCATTTCAAAATAGAAAAAGTGGCCTTGCACAAAATTAACCCTTTATAATTTCTTTTCAACTGTAAACGAACATTTTAAAAGCATCTCTGTTTTTTTTTCTATAGCGAACCGAAGATCTCAAAAAGGGATTTTAACTTAACGAAAAAATTTGTTAATTAATTGCCATCTTTTTACAGAAAGAACAACCTGATGCTAAAGAACAACCTTAATGTCTATTTTAGAACTCATCGACAAATTTATAGATGAATTTTTTAAACACTCGGCAGCTCCAATCAAGTTACATGCGTTCTGTTATATTTATCGTCTACAAGAACACATATTTGATTTCGTGACCCAGCCAGAGTAAAGCTGATTGGTTGGGCAAGAAAGAAAAGGTTTTATAGAAACTACAACTGGTTGTATCAACCTTTTCACAATATTTATCAACATCTAAATTCTCAGTACAGTTACCGATGGAGGATAAGCTGATTAGTGCTGAGATTATGAAACTTGATCGTCAACGAAAAACTGTGACACATGAATTACGCAATTCTCCCAAAACCATCCATAGAAATGACATTGACATAGGTAATGAGAGTTTAGCAACTCATCTTTGGGTACTTTAGTAGTAACAGACTTAAGATTAAGAGAGAAAAGTTGTTGGGAGCAGCTGATCGAATACGCCTCACTATGAAGTCTCTACCAGAAAGACTAGAAAATGCCTGGCAACCGTTGCGACTTACAAAGTATTTGAGTAAAGTGAAGTTGGTGTATAAATGAGCTCACAGACCAGGCTGCAGGGCTTGCCTCGGTAAAATTTAAGTATCCTGCCAGGTTACATAAAGCAGCTTAATTCAACTGTAATTTAAGTCGATTTTAACAAGTATAATTTCATTGAAAAAAAATCTTATTAGGAGAGACTGTGGTTTTATGACGACTTTTTTAGAAGCCAAATTGAGATCTTCAATTTTTCCGACAAAACTCTAAAGTTTTTACGTTCGTTTCATTACGTAGGTTTTATTCCCCTATTAGAAAATAATCCTGATGTAACGCGCGCTCTGATTGGTTACAAATCTATTTTCTATGAGAGACTGAGAAAATGGATTTGACATCACACAGCTCAAGATCTTTTTTTTCTCTATAGTTATTTTCTAAAAGGGATAACACAGCATTGCTTGTGTTTCTAGACAATTTTAGAAAATGGTTATGACGTAAGAGGGCACTCGAAAAGCACTTTTCTCGTGCCCTCTTAC
>JAOBAT010091938.1:0-17402 GCA_026413305.1 Hydrozoanthus tunicans
GATCTTTATGGGAAAAAAATATATTTGTATGATCGACAAATAAAATAATATTGAGGATATCAGAGGCATTGGGGAGACACAACGGGATACCAAAAACGTATAGGTGTCCCCAGGATTTGTGAAATGTCACCCAAGACCTAGTATAGTGCTCAATGCTAAGGTTAGCCCGAGCCTCTGCAAGAACGCGGTACTGCTGCAAGAGACAAGGAATTATTCAAGAGATACTAAAGATAATTTGGAAGTTACTGAGCTACGTCTAATCCTGTTTACTCATTCAGGGCTAACAGATGTAAAGATACTAGGTCATCATAATTAAAAAAGTTAGTCCACAGCTTAAAGTCACTTGATATTGGTTTTGAAATCTTCACCCAGAGCAACGCCTTCGATGTAGTCAGCCAGGCTGACTTCCGTTTTTTTTCTTACTTAGCCTGAAACTTAAAACATTAGCACCACATGGAGGTAAATAATGGTTTTCATTCTTCCTATTTCCTTTACATGTTTTTTTTTCAATCACTAATATTTATAGTAATGTGCTCCGACGAAAGGCTAACGCTTGAAATTCACTCACTCACTCATCCTTGTTATACTATATCTGGCATTAAGGGTAGCGTCAAAGGTATGCCACTTCTGCCTGTTCTGGATCAGCTTATGAAATCAATGGTTCCCCTTGTTTCATGGAGGGTCTTGACCTCTTCTTCGACGGTTCTTAAGCCTGGGGTTATTGAGAAACTTCAGTACCTTAAAACGTCTAACAACAATGAAAAGTCAACATTTTGATGTCTTGCAAAGTAGCAGCCCACGATTACGCAAAATGGCGACCTGTTCATTTAGTCACAACCCAAAAAGCATAAAAGTTTAATATTGTCACAAGAACGCATAATTGAGGATCCGTACACCTCAATTTGAAACTTACAGTGTTGTTAGTACAGGGAAGAGTTTTACTATTTGTTACCTTCACTGAGCTCCTTTCAGCGGTGTAAAGTTCGTACACATGATGGTAAAATATACAAAATCCAGGGTTCGCTGACAGTTTGCATATTAAGTTTAGTAGGAATGATAATCCGAAGATAGGTAACATAGTGATATTCAATAAAAGCTGTAGGCAATAAAATTTGGTTTACTATTCAAACCATCTTCAGGCCAATGACAAAACCATAAAAGAGCGTGGAGTTTTTTTAAAACTCAGAAAAAAATGGTGGCTGTACATTTTATAGCTCGCCGCGAGCTTCTGTTATCCAAATGAGCATTCGTTCATGTATTTTTAGTCACTCGCTCACTAAACACATAAAGTCATTGTCTGCTTAATTAAATTGGACTTTTAAACCCATTAAACTTTGCAAAAAATTTGAAATCTGCAGTAACACTTTTTGTACTGTTTTTCTTTTCCTGAACCACAGAGAAAAAATTAGTGAACTGTGCCACCGCCCCTGCTGGCAAATACCCTCATCCCACCGATTGTTCGCTCTACCTGCTCTGTCGACGCAAAGAACGATACAGCATCAGGTGTGGCGAAGGCCTACAGTTCAGTGCCAGGACCAAGCAATGTGACATCCCAGAGAACGCCAAGTGTGATTCCTCTTGTGTTTACAGTGCTTAAATATTTTTCCCTGTGGCTTAGTTTTATCTATTGTACAGGAAAAATCTGCTTTACAAGAAAAATTTACTTGCGTTTCGTACTAAAAGCACGCTGAATCGATGCCACAATAGCTGTTTATTTTATTCATATTCGATCAAGAAACGTAAGTTAAAGTAATTTATTCTTACTTCTACACTGATTCCAGTTCAGATGTGTTATCTTAAAGCTTGGCGAAGCCCCTTTTATCCTTTTTGGTTCTTTTCAGCTACCATGCTATTGAGTATATCGTGTTTTTTTAGTTAGCACTGAAAAACACTGCAGAAAACAAAACTTTGATCTATTGGAGTTGATGTTCCTAATCGGTAACAATCATTAATTCGTGTGTTTTGTTTTATTCATAACATTGTTAAAAGGGAAAAACTTGTCTTTAGAAAATAACTTTTGTAGTCGAAAGGCTGTAAAACTTCACAAGTTTCTTTTAAAGACTCTTTAATTACATCTCAATAAGGGTATGACTTTTCTTTCAGTGTTATTAGCTGCTGCAGTAAGCGATATTAGTTTAATGTCGTTTTCATGCCAAACAAAAAAAGGGCGTTAAGAACAAACAGCTCTTTTTACGATACGTCATGGATGTGTCTGTTACCATTTTTGACAAAATACATCGATAATACATAATAAAAATATTATAGAGATTGGTAAAGTTTACTCAGATTAACTAAAAAACTAAACGTAAGTTCTTCCAAGGAAGGATGAATTGCAGAAGTTTTTCCAAGGAAGGATAAGATGCATTTCTCGAGATTTATGGACACATCTTTTTAGTCGTCAAGCCTTTTGTGACCAAGAACTATCGTAAAAAAGACGTGTTCAAGTATGTTATACAAAAACTGTAGTAAAAGAAGTATAACTGTACAGTTACATAAATTTGCTTAATAAACGAGTCCAACTAGAGACAACAGTTTTTATTAAAGCCACGGAACTTTGCTAATTTATTGACACATAGTTGGAGGTGTACAGTAAATAAGCTTTAATTACCTTTTCAATTGAAAGAAAAAAGACAGAAGAAACGCCTTTGGTGAGATTAAGATATTTAAACTTAAACAAATAAAAATGGCAAAATGATGCAACCCGTTTGCTTTTCAGTTTTCGGCATTATAAAATGTATTGTGGTTGATAAAACAGAGAGTCGTCTAAAAATTCAATACACCGAAGAACGGTCTTCGATTGATACTTAACATTACTTACTACTTTGTACAAAGCTGTATGCCTGAACATTTTTGAAAAAGTATTGGGAGCTCTTTAAAAAACTTTTTTTCTTATCTTTTTAATTCGATTTTTCGATAAGGGTTGTAATTATGGTTAAAAGGCCAAGAGATTTTACCTTTCAACCAAAAAGAAAATGCTCGAACCAATGGAAAATGAAGGGAAGGTACAGTGCAAACCAAAAAAGAACTATTGTCAGTGTAAAAGATGCTTTTATAACCTTTTTCTTTTTTCTGAACATTTTTGGAAAGTGGAAGACTTAAACGAGGTTTTCATTGACTTTTTTGATTTACGCATATACCATACTTAGAACTAACTTCCAACCAAATATCCACGCAAGAAATCGAATCGTTTAACCAGCTTTTAATTTTGATGAAAACGATAACAAAGCAAAATGGGAAGTTTCAGGACTAAGCCGTTTTTGAGGAAACATCAAATCCTCTCATGACCATTTTAGTCGAAAACGTTTCGAAACTACAAATTTCTTTCCAAAGATTTTGTCTTTACATCTTTTTCTTGTAGCGCTGTCAGCTGCTAAAGAAAGCAATATGACTTTCATGCCCGTGTCAATACAACCAGCTATTGATTGCTTTGTTTCAAAAATCATCAAGGTCGCTAAAGGCCTGTGAGGCTAAATTAAGAAAAGGTTTCTTTGTTTTAACGTAAAAACTTTCCTTTCATAAAAACCACAAGAATTAACTGCCATCGCAAGTTATATAATACTTTACAACCTTGCTCACAACCCTAAAAGTTTCATTTAATATTTGTAATGTTAGAAGCCTGTCGATTTAATTTTTTTCTTCAACATGTAGCCCAACCCTACAAAGCAAAGCAGCTAAAGTTTGCAATCCAGGAAAAATATTTCAAAAGTTAAAGTTGTTGCATTATAAAACAATCTTTTAAAAAGTAAGTTTTCAAATATTATCACTTCTAAATTTTTTACCCCGCAGACTTCCTTAAGTAGTTTATACATACTGACCTGAATACTAATTAAGGTTGTATGAGGAAATTTACTCAATATTGGTTAGTTTTAACGACTGAGTGAGTTTTATTTTCACTAATTTGCCAGAAGCAGCTAGATTTTTTTGAAGAGATTCTTTTATCACAGAAGTGTCAGTTAGAGTCTTATTTCCGCTGTTCAGTTGACGAAATGCCAAACAAGTGCTTCATAGATAAATTTTTGTTTTGTACCGATTTACTTAGATTGTTCTCTTTAATTACTGGCTATCTGACTCGTTTATCCCCTATGGTTATTAGGTAGTAAGCACCCATTAAGAAATCGATGTAACTTCTCTCAATTTTGTGTAATGTGCAACCCTGGGTGAATAAAGAACTTGTTGTTGTCGTTGTTTCTACCTGATTGCTTTTTTTGAAACCGTTCCTAGTTAGGAATAATCAAAATTAAGTGTTTTAAAGTGAAGTTGGTCTGATTTTAATTATTAATTTGATAAATCAAAGTTTCAGAAATATCGACCTAATAGTTGTATACTATTTTAAGGATTAAGGATGTTACTTATTGCTAGACAATTGATCCTTTATAGCAAGATTAGTTATAAAACCCCTTAAACAACAAGTTGTACACAAAGGTTAATAACTCTTACAATTTTAACATGGTTGCAGCCGAGAAAGATGAAAAACAAATTCTTATTAGAGAAGAATTACAGCATTGCATGAAGATTATAATCTTTCTCGTAAACTTTGAAGTTGTAGTGTATTGAAATGAATCAGACAGGAGTCGCATACGCTCAAGGAAAAAATGTCGTGTCCTTTGATGTTCCTGAAAATAAACGCTTTAGAATAAACAAAAAAGAATCAGTGTTTGAGAATAAAAAAAAATAAAAAAAGAACGAAAGTTAAGAAGCAATTTGATATTCTTCTTTCCTTCCACTTGTGGCCTTATCCGAGAAATGATTAAATTTGCATTCCATGAACAAATACCTTTTACTTTACATTTCTTTACATTTTCGATGAAAGTTAATTTTCTAATAATCAATTCTAATCTTTACAGCCCCAAACCTCCATTAGTCTACATATACAGAAAACTCGAGAACGCTTTGACAATGAACCTCACCCCGGAGTCAGGATAGAAATATCGTTTTACAGCGTTTAAGCTTTGCAGCAATTCAAACATCTTTTGCCAAGATGTTTAAAGGTTGTTGCGAACTTCGGCAAGCGTATAGCGTAGAGAAACGGATTAACCAGCGACTTAAAACAAACTAGCCCGAAAGAGATTTGCCGAAAAATAATTAAGAGGCCAAGATATTTTACCCTGCAACTAGAACAAAACTGCTCTAGCAACTGGCAAATGAAAAAAGGGACAATGCAAAAAAAGAAAACTAGTGTCAGAGTTACAACTGCTTTTGTTACCTTTTTCTCTCTTTCTACAACATTTCTTATCACAATGGTAGAATTAAATTGATTTTTCATTGCTGTTGTTTGTTTACGCATAGAGAATACTAAGATAGTGCAAACGAAAACCAACGCAAGAAACCCAATTGTTCCATGACAATTTATCACGAGTTCTTCCAAACGATAACTAAGCAAAACAAGAAGAATTCTGAGAGTTACAAAATAGCCCCATACACAAACGATAAACAATCTTATTCTTCGTTTCGTGACTCTTTCTTGATGCTTCATTGGAGTCTGAATTGCAATCAGTCTGTCAACACTGAGAGCTAACAAGTGAAAAGCGGAAATTGCTACCAGTTCAACACCTGTAATTCCATTTTGCTGCTCTAGTATCTCAGATACATCCTCCTTGTAAACAGCAACACTCAAGTACCACAAACCAAGAATAAAGCAAATGGTAATTCCGATTTGGAAATCCGCCACAGTCAGACTCAATACCAGATGGTTTGAAGGACATCGTCGGATGATCTTCAGTGGATCTTGTAGAATAGCAAAGAAGACAAGCCCATTGCTAATCACAATAACGACAGTCATGATGCTATGCAGAATCCCTGTTACCAAAGAAAGCATAACAAAATCGATGTCAGGGGCGTTCAGAAGGTCTTGCAGGGAGAGAAAAAATGCATTTCTCGAGTTCTGTGTGGACATTTTTTCTGCCTTTATTGATCAAGAACATAGAAAACGTAAGAAGGCAGTGTGAAATTAACGGGAAATGACTCAACTAGCTTTATGTACCGGGACAATGCTTGTTTTTAAAGCGACGGATCTTTGCTTGTGTGATTGAAACGATAGTAATTTAGGGGGTGCACAGTTCATTTTCAAAATAAATAAAAAAGACGGAAACAAGCACCGTCGGCGATATCAAAACCTCAAAACTTGAACAAACAAAATACAGATTAGAAGCCGCCTTTGGCCATTGTAGCTTATGAAGTGCATTTATGATCATGACTGATAAGACAGAGAGTTGTCAAAAAACCAATACAGCGTATTACTATTTTCAATTGGTATCTACACTTTTTTGCCCAAAACTGTCCCAGTGTACGATTATATATTTTTTCTCAGTAAAGACTACTTTGAATTTTAAACAAAGCTGTAAGTCTTGATATTAAAAAGGTACAATGTACATTTTTATAAAAATTTCTTTTTTTTCGTCTTTTCGTTGTTGGGCATTGTGCTTACAAAGCATGAAAAAATAGACGTTGTTTTCTAACACGTTTAAACCTCTAAACATTAAGTTACCTGAAAGGTGTTACTCCTTCAAAAACAACGGTGAAAAATTGTAAACATAGGAAAAGGGAAGTCCTGCTAAACCAAAAGAATAAAACGCTATCTCATAGCCATATTTGGACCAATATTAGGTTTATTCTACACGGTATACTGATATACTATAAGAACTGGTTGGTTGGTATATTTGCAAAAGAAGGTTCTAGTAAAACTTCAGAAACTGTTTTCATATTTCTAGTATGATTTTTTAACATGAACCGGAACCATACAAAAAAGTTGCTTCCTTTATTTAATACATCAGTTATCCATCTTGTGCTAGTATTTATTGGACGAACCTAAAATTTTGAAATTTAATACTCACAAATAATACTAGCCATTGTTACATCAACAAAATGAGAAAAAAATATAGACGTCATCTATCACTTTGTCAGTTTGACCTCGAGTTAATTTCTTTGCAAGAAGTTACAGCAAATTTTCCAGGGAATTTTTAAATGATTTAAATATTTACTTGCTTTCAAGCATCAATGACGGAATGAGTTCCTTACAGTTATAAAAAAATTTATGCTATGTTGTTTGAGTTTCTCGTTTAACAAACTTACGTTCGTAAACGTAGTCACTTGAATAAGCGTTTTTTCATTCGCTGACACACCATCGGAAATAATCATATACGAACCTATTATCTCGAGAAAACGAATTGTGTGCTAGATACACCTAAACGACCATGAGGGATTATATTTCCAAACTACCATTGGTATTGGAAAATGAAAAATAAAATTGTAAGGCATAAGGAAAAAATTTTCGTCAGTGTCTCTGCTGCTTTTACAACTTTTTCTCTTTCTAACTTTTCTTAACATGGGCTGCGGTACGGGAACTTTCTCCCAGTACTTTCGGGCTAACAATAACAACTTTTGAAAAGGAATCTTAGATTTTATAACGAACTGTATAATTCCGCAGTGTGTTCCCCAATGGTTTTTTGCTTCCGCCACCGATGTTAAAGACAAACGAAGACTTGAATTGAGTTTTCATTCACATTGTTTGTTTATGCGTTTAACATACAAAGCATGTACAAACAAAAATTATTGCAAGAAATCCAATTATTTTAAAATATTTTATTAATACGGTTCCTCCGCTAGACTACCTTTGGATTCTTTAAAACGATGTCAAAGCAAAACAATAGATGTCCTCTAAACTAAACTGTTTCAAAGAAACATCAAATCATCACATTGTGATCTTTGTTTTCGAAAAGATTTTGACGTTTTAAAATCTTTTTATCAGGACTTTGTCATTTAAATCTTGTTAAGAATATGAGTTTCTTGCAGTGCTGTCAGCTGCTAAAGTAAGCGACATGAGTTTCACGTCGGTTTCAATGCAACAAACGTTGGATTTCATTATTTCAAAAATTATTAAGAAGATCGCTTTAAAACCTGTGAGGCAAATTAACCTTATATAAATAATAATTTGTTTGATTTAATACAACAAAATCAATGTTTTAATATATGAAAACCGCAAAAGCGAAGTTAAAGAACTAAACTACCGCCGCGTGTTGTATAGTTTTTATTAACTTTTTGCTCATAATCTTTAAAACTTTATTACTTGTTATGTAAGAAATCAAATATGGGTTTTACATGGGTTGAAGAAATAAAAAGTTAATTCCTTAGTACATTTCAGAAGAAACAAAAAATTAAGAAAAACTGAAAATCTCAAAACAAAATTAACTGTTCTTCTTTCCGCAATCGTATAAATTGACATCATTTTTTCCTCTCACTTGTTACCTTATCCTAGAGACCAAAAGGATAAAAGTTTGCATTCCTTGAACAAACACTCTCAATACTACAATTGTCTTATTACAAAAAGATGAAAAGTATGTTCTCTGGTAAAAACTTTTTTAGTTTACATATACTGAGCTACATCTACTCAAGAATACTATTTGGAAATAAAGTTTTTACACGTCAGTTCGTAGGACCTATTGACAATACAGTTAATTCACTGACTTGCTAGGTGCTTCTATATTGATGGAAATTGAATTAGTCCTAGAGAATTTTTCAGTTAATGACTTGCGAGACATGTAGGTGCATCGTGATCAGTATAGTCTACACTTCACAATGAAGAGCTATCGTAACTTTAATAGAAATTCAATCCATCCGCTTGACAAAGTTCGCCACTGTAAATAAAGACACTAAAACAAGCTTTTTAGACGCAACTAATTATAAACGAAGGTTCAAAAAAAAATTCGAAATTGTAGTAAGGACGCACTTTCAATACCGACACTCACAAGTAGCTAAAAAAGGCTAGACTTTAGAGAACAAACTATAACGAAAGAAATTCGTAACCGAAAAACTTCAAAATACTTCAAAAGAACGAGGATATAAAAAATGATTAATAAAATCCACGAAGATCTAAATTTGAAATAAAAGTGCAGAATTAAAGAAGAAACCCATGAATCAAGAGAATGGTTTGACATAAACACAGTGTCAGTGTTTGAGAACAGCCTACAAAACTTGGAGAACTTAAAGAACTGAGCAAGACTGCTGCTTTAATTTAATGTGACACAAAGCCGATGCTAATTTGGCAATAAACTTCACGCAGGTACAGCGGAAAAATCGTTCCTCTTTGCTTAAGCTTTGCAGCAGTTCAAACATCTTCTGCCGAGAAGTTTTAAGGTTTTTGCGAACTTCGGCATGCGTAAAGCGTAGAGAAACGGATTAATCAGCGAGTTAAAACAAACTAGCCCCACCGAGATCGCTCTAAACGTGCTTAAGGGACCAAAAGATTTAACCTTACAACTAGGACAAAACAGCTCGAGCAATTGGCAGATGAAAAACGGAATAATGCAAAAGAAGAAAACTAACGTTAGAATTACAACTGTTTTTGTTACCTTCTTCTGTCTCTCTACAACATTTCTAAAGACAATGGAAGAATCAAATCGAATTTTCGTTGCCGTTGATTGTTTGTGCATAGAGAATACTAAAAGAGTACAAATCAAAATCAGCGCAACAAACCTAACTGTTCCGTGAGAACTTAGCACGAGTTCTGCCAAACGATAACGAAGCAAAATAAGAAGAGCTCTGAGAGCTACAAAATAGCCCCATACACACACGATAAATATTCTGATTCTCAGTTTTGTGACTCTTTGTTCATGCCGCATTGGAGTCTCAATTGCAATCAGTCTGTCAACACTAAGAGCTACCAAGTTAAAAGTGGAAATTGCCACCAGTTCGATGCCTCCAATTCAATTTACACTGTCTAGTACATTAAACACGTCCTTCTTGTAAATAGCAACACCCAAGTACCACCATCCAAGAAACAGACAGATAGAAGCTCCGACTTGCCGGAAATCCGCCACAGTCAGACTCAGTATCAGATGGTTTGAAGGACTTTTTCGGATGATCTTCAATGGATCTTGTAGAATAGCAAAGAGGACAAGCGCATTGCCAATCACAATAAAGACAGTCAATATGCTATAAGTAGTCCCTGTTATCCACGATAGCATTACATAATCGATATCGGTGAGGTTGAGTAGTTCTTGCATTGAAGGAAACATTGCAGTTTTCGAGTTTTGTGCGGACATTTTTTCTTTGTAATCAGGCCTTAGACCAAAACCTATGTTATAAGAAGACGTTCAAGTTGATATAAGTAGTCATTAAAAAAAACCCAATGAAACGAAGTTTTTAAAACTGTTCTTTGACAACATCAAATATAGTCAACTACGCGAAACAATGGTTGTTATTAAAGCGACGGAACTTTGCCTGTCTAATTCACATAAGGTTTGTGATATACGGCAAATAAGTAATTATTACCTTTTTTCGAACTTAATAAAAAGAAGGCAAAATCAAGCAAAATCTTAAAACTTGAACAAACAAACAAAAAGATTAAATGCAACCCTATTTGTCATTACGCTTTTCAATATCCGATCTGTATTCGTGACTGATATAACAATTGTTGTTTAAAATATCAGTAAACAGTAGGACGGTTTGCGGTTGGTATTGATGCTATTTTCTAAAAAATCTTTTCTTTCGCTTTCCATTTTTTTCTCAGATAAACTGCTCTGAAATTCAAACCACGCTGTACGTCTCGATATTAGAAAGGTACAAAGTACGTACATTTACATTTTTTATGCCAACTGCTTGAAACATGGAAAAAAGGCGTTTTTGTTACACAGCTAAAACCTTTAAAATTTGAGGTACCCCGAAGATGTCGCTATACTTTCTTAAACGTTTGATCGAGTTAAATGTCCACAGCTGCATTAGTGACTGAGTTGCGAAGCTAGCAAGATGGGAATAGAAACTGCAACCAACTGAATGATTCCAATTTCATTGTTTCTCGTGAGCTTCAAAAAAGAAAAAGATTGGTAACAAAAATAAGATTACGGCAGATTGAGAATGTAGCTGTTAAAATACGCGCTTCAAAACTTAAAATCAATAGATATTTTTCCTTTTGACAACTCGTAGGCCTTTTCATATTTCTTAGCTTACAAAAAGTGATGGTAAAAGTTTAACTTTTTATGATTTTTTAGCTTAAGAAGGCCGAGCTGTCCTGGTTTTTGTTTTTCACCAAAGCCCAAATCAGAAAATAACGAAAATGGAATCTTTAGTTGCCATCCAATAACTGTTAAATAAGCAGCTGTTTTTTTTTGTTCTCGAAGACAACCAAAAATAGGAGTAGCGACTGCTTAGTATTTAAAATTTTGTACGTTGACGTTCCAGTTTATATTTGCCGAGCTTTTTGTCCTAAAACAATCAAGCTCATTAAGAAACTTTTCCGTTGCTGCTTTGCTTATTTAGGGTGGATAACAAATGTTGTTACTACAGTTTTGTACCATTCGTCTGAGCGGTCCTCGGGCCAAATTCTAATTATATTGTTCATAAAGCTTAACACAGCCTTTTATCTCGCAGAGTTTTTTGAAAAATGCTTACAATTAGGTAATTTTGTGTGACACAGACCTAAGCTTCAAAAACGGCACAACTGGTGACTGAATATGTCAAGATTGTCTTAATAAGAATAATTTACAATCAAATTGCAGTTGCAAAGTTCAAGCCTCTGTTGATGAAGAAACTAATAACAAGGCAACCTCATTGTCTGTTGGCTTCTAAACCCTTAAGTCCTTTAACACTCGTTTTACCACAGGATACACGAGTCTTGATTATGATTATAGTTTCCTTCCCTCGCTATAAAACAGAAAACGAGCGCTTGAAAAACGAAGCGTTAGCTATCGAGTTAAGAAAAGCCACTAATATCAGGGAAAAGCGCCTTCAAAGCCTCTTCTCATTCTACTAATTTTTATCTTTTATTTCGTAGAATTTAATGCATATTAACAAATCAATCTAGACTATTTCTTGGCCAAATTGTTTGCCATTTGTCACTGCAATAAAATGGCAGACTGCGTGCGCTGTTCGTAAAGTTTATAAAAATTGAGTAAGAATGCTGGTTTAACTAAATGTGAAACGGAGCCAGGGCTGCAACAAACTTTACGCCAGGCTTCCCGATAAAAATTTTATTTTTAGTACCTGTGCACTACATTTACATTATTTTACAAAATAAATCAAATAGAAAAGTAGGTACTGCCAACTGTAATAACCAGAGGTTAGTCTTGACAGTTGACTGAATATTTTATATTACAAAATAGGCATACGACGAAGAACATAGGTGAATGAAAACGATTACAATCTAAAAAAATGTGTAACTAGAGCACAAAACAATATCAACTGTGTAACAAAAGAAAAACAAATGTTCGAGTTACTTAGAGTAGTAGTGCAGAGCATTTTCAGTCCTGGTAATAGCTCTACACACAATCTCTATGTTATTTCGTTACATAGGATGCCAGCAGGTTGTTTTTCAGTTTCTTCTTAAAATCTGACTTCTTAAGATCTTTCAGCTTAACATATAAAAAATTCCATATTTTAACCCCTGTAAATTTGGTTCAAACATCGTCTTCCCAGATGTATAAAGGTTTTTGCGAATTTTGGCATACGGAAGGCGTAGAGAAACGGGTTAATAAGCGAGTTAAAACAAAATAATCCGATTGAGACTTGTCTGAACTGACCAAAAGATTTTCCCTTACACTTAAGACAAAATTGCTCTAGCAATTGGCAAATGAAGAAAGGAATAACGCAAAAGAAGAAAACTAATGTCAGAACTACAACTGCTTTTGTTACCTTTTTCTCTCTTTCTACAATATTTCTAAAAATGGAAGAATTAAATTGAGTTTTCATTGCCGTTGTTTGTTTATGCATACAGAATACTAAGAGAGTGCAAACAAAAACTAGCGCAAAAAAACCAACTGCTGTATGACTGTTTAGCACGAGTTCTGCTTTGACTAACACTGGACCAAAACATACAGTAAGCCACGAAAGAAGCATTTTGAGAGCTACAAGATAGCCCCATACACACACGATAAATATTCTGATTCTCCGTTTTGTGACCCTTTGTCCATGCCGCATTGGAGTCTGAATTGCAATCAGTCTGTCAACACTAAGAGCTACCAAGGTAATCGTAGAAATTGCTACCAGTTCAATGCCTCCAACTCCTGCCCTCTTGTCTAATCCATCAAATATATCCTTTTTATAAATGGCAACACTCAAGAATAACAATCCAAAAAGCAGAGGGATCAAAACCCCGACTAGAAAATCCGCCACAGTCAGACTCAATATCAGATGGTTTGAAGGACATTTTCGGATGGTCTTCAATGGATCTTGTAGAATAGCAAAGAGGACAAGCCCATTGCCAACCACAATAAAGACAGTCATGATGCTATGAGTAATCCCTGTTACCCAAGAAAACACTATGAAATTCATATCGGGGAGATTGAGTAGTTCTTGCAATTTAAACAGTGCGTTAGTCGAGTTTTGTGCTGCGGACATTTTTCTTAGTAATCAAGTCTTCTTTTGACCAAGAACTGTAGTAAAAAAGACGTGTTCAATTGAATATAAATAATCATTACAAAAACATCAGGAAATTAGGTATAACTGTTCTTCGAAAACATCAATATTCTTTATGCACAAACAATGGTTTAAATTAAAGCGATGGAACTTTGCTTATCTAATTGAAAGAAAAAGCTGTTTCGTTTTTTTATTTAAAATATCAACAGCTGCTGCTCAATATTTTATTTAGTACGTTATCATTTCAACTTTTATTTGCTAGATTTATTGTCCGAAAAGAGATCGAGTTCTTTAACACCTTTTCTGTTGGTTCTTTGCTTATTGAAGATGGATAACAAATTCTTATTAATACTACTTATTTTCACGAGAGAGTATGCTATTGGTCAGTGAAGTGTCTTTGTGCAAACAGATATTTTTTCAAATTCTAAATTTTTTACTAAGCTTAACACAGCCTTTCCCCGTGCCGGCAGAGCTTACTTCAAGTTTAGTGCTCGGTAATTTTGTGCGACAAAGATTTAGATAAGTTTCCTAAATGGCGGACTTTGCCTGAACGGCGAAATTGTAATACATTATTGCTGATTTTGTATCCACTTTCATCGAGAGTTTTAATTTTGGTATTCGTAAATTATATCAATATCTACTAAGAGAATGACTTAAGCTTCAAAAAGGGCACAAACTTGAATGTGTCCAGAATATCAAAGGCATACCGCTTTTGAATAAAACCGAACTTTTTTACTGTGAGAGCGAAAGGATCTTTTGTTTACCGACGTAAAGTCTTTCCAATAATCACTACAAGAGTGTAACAAAAAGGTAGTCGTTCTGGGGAAAAGCTCCATTTTGTTCATTTTGTGTCGCGCTTCGACTATGCCCGTCACTTGGCAGAGCCAAACTTGGCACCTGGCACCTGCCTTCAAAAAGGTAGAAGCGAAAGAAGCAAACGTTTTAGTTTGTATAGCTAATTCAAAACAGACAAAAAAATTTAGTATCTTACGTCAAATGAAAAACGTTGAGGGCGATTGCTCTTGACAAACGATTTTGAAGTTATTGCTCTAGTGACATTTCTGGAGAAACCCTTTTCTTGCGGCACAAAAACTTCCGGCTAAGGTGTTTATAAGTTTCTGCATATTTGGGAAGACGCAGTGCATAAAGGTAAGGATTAATCAAGGAGTTAAAACTCAGCAACATTAATGATATGCTGCTAAACACTACTAAGAAAGCACTCCCTTCGTTAGTCATGTAACAGCGGGCACAATAGAGGTCGAGAAGCTGCCAAACGAAATATGGAACAAAACATACAGAAAACACTAAAGTTAAAATTATAACCCCTCTAGTGACTTTTCTCTCTCTTTCTATTGCATTTCTTAGCAAGGACGAAGGCGCAGGTCGGTTTTTCAGAACTTCAGTTTGTCTGTGTAGGAAGTGAATGACGAAGAGACAGACGACAACCATGGCTATAAAAGCGATAGTTGCGTGGCAGTTCATTACAAAGTCTGCACTGTTGGGAGTTTTCAAAAGTCCCGAATGTGGAAGTATGAAGTTAACGACACAGAAGTAGCTCCACGTACACAAGATAAGGATTCTAACTTTAGTTTTGGTCATTGTGTTGGAATACTTCAAGGGAGCCTTTATTGCAATCAATCTGTCCACACCAAGAGTTAGCAAGTTCACGTTTGAAATTGAAACCAACTGAAAGCTTCCAAGTCCGGCTTCTGCCTCCAGTGAACCAAAAATATCTCTCTTGTAGACAGCGATGCCGATATACCACCATCCACTGAAAAAACAGTTGACTCCGAAAAGAAAATCTGCCACAGCCAAACTAAAAACGAGATGGTTCGAAGGACATCGCCGAATAGTCTTTAAAGGGTCCAGTAAAATGGCTGTAATAACGAGCCCATTGCCGATAATTATGAAAGCAATGATGAAGAGCAACATTGTTCCTGTTACCCAAGAAAGCAATACATAATCAATTCCAGGAAGATTAAGAAGAAAATTCAGAACCGACAGCCCCTGATCTGTCTTGTTTCCGACTATAGAGCAATTTGTCGTCATCATAAAATCGGCTTTTACTTCGACGCACTTGTAACTCAATCCGGATTTGCTTTCGTTAAAAATGAAGTTTCAAGCACAAATAAAGTTTGATGTTGTGTAGTTAAAGCTATTATTGGACGTCGCTTCTCTATGTTTTATTAGAAATGTACAATGCAACCAAAATTTAACAATTGGTCCCTTTTTCAATAAAACATAAATATCCATTGGCAGCAGATATTACAATACGCCTTTTTAAACAAATATTTGCATAGACTTTCTTTTACTTAGAATAAATGACGAAAGTGTGTTCTGCGAATAATAGCAATTTTTGTATATATTGAATATTGGCTCCGACCGCCGTTTAATCGAACCATTTATACATAATCTTCAAGATTCGAGTCTAGCATGGACCATTTGTACAACTCCCGTTAACTCAAACATTCAAGGGAATTTAAAAAAAAGCTCGAAATAACGGGGTCTTAAATTACCGCAAATAGCAAAAAAGGAAGAAAGCAAAAGAGGATACGCTTGCATGTTCAAGAATCTTTCAAACGCTGATCAAAACAAAACAATTTATCTTACGTTTTTCATGTTACTTTGACTAAGAGTGTCACGGGAGAACAAGCAATTGGCATGGAGGTATGATTCGAAGTCTGGCACCCTACCGTTTAACGTCCTTATCCGGGAAGACGCAAAGGTCCAACATTTTGCAGATGTTGGAGCAAAGGCAGCACCTTACTCCTCAATTGTTTTCAAACCCTGAGTGAAGGTCCAGCACCCGGAATCGATCCCAGTCCCCCGGCACGAAAGACTGGCGCCTTACCAACTGGGCTGACCGGGCGGTGGTAACAAAACAAAACAAAACAAAAAACTGGCATCACCAACGAATACATAAATGGAGCTTAAACCAAATCATCTGTTGTATCTTGTTTCGGCTCACTATTCCAGGTTCAAGTTATCCTGGGTAATTCATAAAAAACATCAAAGGGCAATAGATTAATTATAAATACCGAGGAAATATCGAAATATCGAGTTATAAGCGCAAAATAACAACAAAGTTTTCCAGGATCAAATGTGCTGCACTTTTTGTTAAATTCCAATTTTCTGGTCGTCAAGCAAGACATTTGAACTTTCCATGCGTTTAATCAAAATGTACACAATTTTTATATAACTTTATTCCCAATTCTTATCTTATTTAGTTAACCTACTTAAAAAATAAAAAAAAGTTAATATAACAAAATGTATGGCATGTACAGGGACAATACGCGATCGTGTTGATTGCCGCTGGACACGAGTAAGGACAATTTCAGCTCGTGCACATTGCCGTAGCCAAAGAGTGA
Source organism: Hydrozoanthus tunicans (assembly GCA_026413305.1). NCBI lineage: Eukaryota > Metazoa > Cnidaria > Anthozoa > Zoantharia > Hydrozoanthidae > Hydrozoanthus > Hydrozoanthus tunicans. The sequence continues at coordinate 16,713 of JAOBAT010091938.1, forward strand.
ATCTCTTGATCCCTACAGGAGAGAGCCTACGCCTTGCTCAGACTTTGCACTTGAACGGCATTGTTTTATCGTAGAAAACAAGCCTCTCAGGTATTCGACATTGTCCGCAGTAATATGGCACTTTTAAGCAAGCTCGTGAGGACCGTATGCCAACAGTGAAACGCGTCAACACGAACAATGACAGCGATAGGCCCAAAGCAGACTTTCTGATTATCTCTAAATCTAAATGGAACCTTTAAAAATGCTCAGATTTCTTCCATGTCAACCTGAAAACATTCCAGCTGAAACCGCATTCTCCTTTTGAATTTGGCCATAAGAGTTTCAATCAGTCTGCGGAGAAAAAAAAGATTAAATAAAGTGTGCAGAGAGCAGGTTCCCTTTTAAGGGTGATAGTTATGACAGTTAGACTGTTAACAAAGGAAGTTTGCATTCCAGAATGTATTATATATATTCTAGCTAGGTCTCGCAGTAGAGCAGTTCCCTGTTTTACCTCTTATCCGCGTCTTTGGTGATTTGAGGGACCACTTCCATTGCTTCCTGGAAAGCTTGCCTGGTAATAAAATAAAACAGAAGCTCTTCAACCCAGTTAAGCTGTGTCCGTTTTTTTTTTTTTTATGTTGCACTTATTATTTTAATGATCTTTATGTTTCGCTAACTATGATCAGAAGAAATTGATCAGTTTCCCTCAAA
>JAOBAT010091949.1:0-17401 GCA_026413305.1 Hydrozoanthus tunicans
TAAAACTACTAATTTCCAGAAAGATTTGATAACATTTTCGAAAATAGTTCCCCAAAAGTTTCATTCAGGCAAAGTATGAAGAATTTCGATTTTTGAAGCGGTGCCGCGGATTCTCGATTTTTAGGGACAAGTCGCTCTTAAAACCTTAAAACCGTTTTTTGTCATTTTCTCTATTACTGTAGCAACGGGCCATAAGATTTTGCACAAACGTTAACAACTAGATACCTCAACTATGTACCAAGTTATTAAAACCATTTAGAACAAAAGACAAAAGTTATTTTAAGTTTCGATAACACTGCTCACTCGATTAGCGTATTATTCAGCGAAAAAATATTTAGCAACGCAATTTTTCTCTAAGCGGATTATTCAACGAAAAAATATTTAGCAACGCAATTTTCTCTACACCTTGTTTGTTTCAGCTACACTTTTTTTTTATTAAGAACTCACTTAGTAAGAACAGTGAGACTGAAATGGCTCGAAAAATAAGAATAAATTTAGAACAACTTGAGACTGAAATGAAAACTTCAAAAATTTTTTTAAAAAAAGAAAAATTAGCAAAATGAGCGTAAAGAGAAAAAATAAGCTTAATACTGTCAAAAAGTAAACAGGAACAACTTGACACTGTAACTTGATGAAGTACATGTTACACAATTAAATGGACGTGTCTTGCATGTACACACGTTTTTGAACTTCAAACTGGGCATACATAAACATATTGCAGTTAAGAATAAAATATTTTTACTGGTTCTTAATAAAAAAGGGTGTAGCAGTCTTCACTTTACTAACACTCCTATTCAATAAAAAACAACATTGTAGTTAAAACTGAAGCTCTTTATGTATTTCAAATAATAAATTTGAAAAATGTATAGATTTCCATTATCATCTGATCTTGACTTTCTGGCAAGTCTGTGTTCAGCTTTTTTGCGATTAATAATTAGATATTTTTCTTGACTGTTAAATAAATAGGTTGCGTGCCGACGGCCTGCTTCAATTGCTACAAACGTTTCCCCATTTCAAACACGCAACACTCGTAATACACAAAATAAATTTTGATACTGGGCTGTCATCGAACAAGGCGACGGTGTTTCGATCAAAAATGCCCAAAATTAATTTAAAGTTCTGTTTTAATCGAGGTATTTTCAGTTTTGCTCAAAGTTGCTTTGAGTTCGCAAAGTGAAACGGGCTGTAGCTGTTGGTCGCAGTTCAGTTCTCGACTTACCTGTCGAACCCCGCTCCGAAATCGTCGATCGTAGTGTGTGTCGCAAAATTTGTGTGAAAAACAAGTTAAATAAATAAGTGTTGTGGTCTGTCTTCTACTAACTGAGGGCAACTCTTACTGAACATTACTGTGAGCCGTATATAGCGGAGTATCTAAGACCCTCAATACCAGAGCCATCTGTAAATCATTGTTAAGCGCCTTTGATCATATCCACATGGAAAAGAGCCCTATATAAATGCTAATTATTATTATTATTCGAGCATGAAAGTTTGTTTCCAGTTCCATATAATTAATAATAGTTCCAATATGGTAACTGAACACTGTATATATTATTATTATTATTATTATTATTATTATTATTATTATTATTATTATTATTATTATTAAATAACAATGGATATTACCAGCGACGTGTGACTGTACAGAACATCCGAAGTTTTGATGGCTGACGTCGCCGACGTCAACCCAAACGACAATCAAAACCACCAACATAGGGAGGACATTATATACCTCCCAAAAACCACAGTGGCCCTTAGCTTCTCGGCCATCTGCTTGCATTTTATGGTCTGGGCCGCCTGTGGATTGTCTAGGTTTAATTTATGTGACTCGCCTTACTCCCCCCGCAAGGCGTTTTTGAATGCTCAAGGAACACACATAAAATACACATTTTTGCTTCAAACGAAAACCTAATTCTCTGGCGGTATGGACACAGATTCAAAAAGGCAAAGTCGCACAACATTTTTACGGAATTCTTCAAGGCCACTTTCGAATCGGGCATATTGCAGTCAACACGATGATGGCGCGAAAAGAGACTTGGATTGCGATGAAGAAATGATCAACTCGGTATCTGTTAACGGCTCAACATCTCAAAGTGCTTTTTGCATAAGTAGAGAAAACGTACTTTGTAGTCCGTCGAAAGATCCTACATGTGGTAGAGTGTATCAGCCCCTGAACAAATCCTTACAAATTGGTATACGGTTAAGAGCACTGGGTCTAAAGGATATTGACCTAAGCAACAACCAACAGGCACATTATCTACGTCTTGCTCGCGAAGCCAGCAAGAGTCCCAAAAAACACAAACAAATCTTAAGTTCGATCCAGCTGGCTTCAACACCAGTACCCGCGGTGCACGGTAGGTTTGAAAGGTTCACTGTTTTTTCTGCAGTATGTAGTATAGACTAAGTATCTAGTACAGTTTTTGCTGCAGTACTAAAATAGAATAGGCAACTGCAGAATACCCTGCCACCTTGTACCATCTTTTGTTCTTGATTATAACGCGCATCCATTTTTATAGAAGGAAGAATGCGCAGTAATAAATTACCGTAGTGGCAGGGTATTCTGCAGTTAAGCGGAATAAGAATCTAGTAAAGTTTTAGAAAGAGTGGAGCCTCTTAAATTGCATACATTATGTATACTACAAGGGGGTGGGGGCAAGAGCCCCAAATGCAATTAATAGAACAATTAATAATATGTTTAATGGAGATCTAAAGATAGCAGTGTTGTAAATGAGGATGACAATGATAATGGGACCTGGGATAATGGGATGATAATGATGAGGAGGGCTAAAAATATCTGGACATTGACAACAAAGATGATGATAGTGATAAAGACTTTGATACAAAAACAAATAGGCAAAGTGTTACCAAAATTCAGAAGGGAATGACCAATGGTAGTAAAAAGTGGCCTACACATTTATTACTTCAAAATAGTGTCTATTTACATTATCTTTTAGGTAAAGTGGACTAAAACTACATGTAATCGTGTCATTTGAAATAAGTCTAAAAAGAAATCCATGTTAGGATTGCAGTATATTAACATTTTACTATACCACTATTCGGTTGGACAAAACTAAAACAATGTAACATAATGTATCATCTGTACTGTGTGTGTGCTAAATTGTCATGCCGTTTAGTGATCATTTCCTAATAAAATAGAAGTAATAAAAACAATCTGTGGTAAGACAAAGTCAGAATCTGATTCTCAATAATATTACTAAGTCAAACTTTGCTGTTTGAACATAACCCCCCTTTTACATTTAAAAAGTTTTCAGATCCCCTCCAAAAACTCTGCTATCTCCCCCCCCCCCCAAATGTGATGAAATAATGAATGCAGCCTTAGATAAATTGCAAAATACAGTACTTTCAGGCACCAAAGGTACTTAATGTTCATTTGATTTTCTGATTTGATGATTTTTTTTCTGATCAGTGTCATGTTTAATGGTTGTCCTTCCCAGTTTTGTTTCAATTAATTACTGCATGAGTAATGAGAACCTGAGTTCAGAGTTCAATAAGTTTATCTTTATCTTTGCTGGTCTCTGTTCTCTTGTTTTAAATTTTTCAGAAATATCTCATCCCTTTGTTTATTTTTGAAACCCTAATTTATTAAATTTTTTGGCTCAGAGCCAAGAAGCTTATGGCTCAGAGCAATTGCTCACCATCATTTGTGCAAAAATGACTTGAGGAGAGAAATTAATTGCTCACCTTTTATCCAGGAATCGTTCACGTCAGTGGGAAATAGAGTCGTAGCAACATGTTATGATTTGCCCTGTATGCATTGGAAAAATTCATGTGCAAATAACCCTCATTAACAACCAGAACAATATATCATGCATGTTTACTGTCTGGTAGATGACTATAAAATTTGCAGTTTCGTGAAAGCCAGCATACACTTTTCAACTGTATTTATTGGATACTGTTGATAAATTACAAAACATGTTTCTGATTTAAAAGTATTTACTTGCCTGGGTTTTTTTAAAATTTTCTAAATACAGTCAGCTGTCAGTGTGAGTGGAAGTACTTCAAATTTGGATGAAGTTTGCAGTAACACTGGTATCAGCACAGTGATGCACTGTCCTTGTATGAGTTTCTTAAAAGACAGCTCACCTCCATTAGCTTAGGTGAGCTTTTTGTCACTCTGCACCAACAATTTTCATATGGCAAGCCCTGCTGGCTTAGACAATCTGCAAACCTGTATTTGAACTTGGAGAAGTTTTAGAAGAACTCTACTGTGAATCCTCTAGATAATACTTTTACTATCTAACAATATACTTTTTTTTTATTGATGATACAGGCACTCAAGAACATCAACAAATTCAAGATTCCAGCAGTGTCACAAATCAATCTTCTGTGACCAACAAACTAAGTTGTAACCAACAAGATAATTTTTATTACCAAAATGCTCATACATTTGGTGAGCCCTCCCAAAGCAAGGAAGAAAGTCGAACTCATTTTCATAAACGTAGTGAAGACAACAAAGCAACTAAAAATTTTAGTGGTTCTTTAACAAATAGTAAAGCAATTAGCATAGTTGAAAGAAGCAGAAGACAGGATGAAGACTGTTTTTCAAATGTTAATGTAATCAGCAATGTTAAAAATTATACAAGAGATAAAAACGAAAGAAATGTAATCACGACCAGAAGAACAAATGCTTTGGGTTTTATTGATGATGAAAATGGCGATGTTGATGCAAACATCATTTTAGAGCATGGTGTAAAAGGAGATTTACAGGAACCAAAAATTGGTAGATTGGGTTATTACCACCAAATGGCAAGTACATTTTATGATGAGCAATCTCAAAGCAAGGATGTAGCTCAAACTCATTCTCATTTGCTTGGTGAACACCACAAAAAAACTATGACAAAATACTGTTTTATCGGTAATTCTTTTACAGAGACTGAGGCATGTAACATTGTTAAAAGAAGGAAGAGTCAAGACTCTTTTTCAAGCAGTAGTGTAACCAGCAATGTACAAAATCACCAAGAACATAAAAAGGGAAAATTTGTTGACTTGAACAGTAGGACAAATGTTTTCAGTTTTAGTGATGATGATGATGATGGTAGTGATACCGAAGTAAACCAGTATTTGAAGCTTGACACCAACAGAATTTTACAGAAACCAAGAATTTATAGTTTGGATTGGGGCAAACCATTGGCAGTTTTCCATCAATATAAAGTGACGGTAGTTATTTTGGTACTCTTTATGAGCATTGGACTTTATGTACATGTCAACCCACACAGCATGTGCATGCATGGAGAATTTCAAACAAATTTGTCAGGACTTGAGAAAACTCTACAAGAAACGTTTTATGGACAACATCTAGCCAAAAGAATACTTGTTGCATCACTTAAGAGTCACTTAAACAAGCAAAATGGCAAAAGAAAGCCCTTGGTTTTTTCATTGCATGGATGGAAAGGAGTTGGAAAGAACTTTGTGAGTGGAATTATTGCAGATCATTTGTTTAAGCATGGATACAAAAGTCCTTTTGTCCACAAAATTATAATCCCTCACCATTTCATGCATGAAAGCCATTCTGAACAGTATGGAAAACAACTAAGTTCATGGATTCAAGGAAATGTCTCAAAATGTAGTACTAGGGCACTTTTTATATTTGATGAAATGGACAAAATCCCACCCATACTTGTCAAAACTATCAAAACATTTCTTGTTCGCAGAGGGGAGTTAGCTACGGTTGATTACAGCAATGTAATCTTTCTTTTCCTTTCAAACTCGGGTGGTACTGAAATCAACTACCATGTTTTGGATGAATACAAAAAAGGCAAGAAGAGAGAGGAGATAAAATTGCGTGACCTAGAAAAGACTATTTTGGAATCTGTAATGACTGCCAAGACTTGGTGTCGTGAACTGTTCTCATCTGAGCTAATTGACCATCTGATTCCATTCCTTCCACTTGAAAAGAAACATGTGAAGCATTGTATCAGAAGAGAGTTAGTCCAGAAAGGCCATCCAGCTATTGAGAGCCTTGTGTCAGAAATTGCTGATAAATTGAATTATTTTCCAAATGATATGCAATTGTTTTCAAAATCTGGTTGTAAGAAAGTTTCATCCAGGATTGATGTTGCTATTGGTTAAGTCTTTCATCTCCTAACAAGTTTCTTTTAATGTACAGGTAACTTCTTTGAACTAGAAATTCTTTGTACCATACAATAATTAATGTTTGTTAACCTCTTCGCTACCAAGGACGTATATATATGTCCTCAGTTGTGTCACTCAACGACCAAGGACATATATATTTATTTTGTCCTCAAAACAAACGCTTCACCCATTGCCTGGTTGCTCAAAGAAAATCATGTTGCTAGTAAGGAATTTATTGGGAGGGCAAGGCCCCCCCAACCTTGTTGCCCCCCGTTCCACTGCCCATGAAAAATTGTTTTCTGCCTGTAATAATTATAAGAATTAAATTCTTATTAAAAAAAACAGCACATTCTTTTGAGTCTTAAATCTTGAACATGTACTGGAAAACCGTGGTGTACCTTCCACAGTAGGTTTATGCATTGGTCTGAACAAGAACTAGAGAATTTGGGGCTTAGTTAGTTAAGTATAACTGTGTGAAATCTTTATTTTGTTATAATTTATTTTGCAAATTTGATTGGTTCAGTGACTTTTTCTGTCAAAAAATAGGGAAAAAACACCTGACAAATTTTTTTCAAGCTTTCCATACCAGTGCTAGAATTTATGTGTTATGGAAAATCCATTCAGTGAACTGGAACTACATAAAACTCTGCAGCTCAATTGTTTTCTTCAAAACCATATAGCAACCTCCTCCCACTCAACCTTAAGGCACTTAAAACACTGATGTTTATGAGCATGCTCCTCAACCATTTTGATAGAAATTTAATATCGAAAGCTGCAGCCAGTTTAAACAGATTAGCTAGTTTTCAGCCTTGTTAAACACCAAAAGGAGCCTCCAGAATGCTGAATCATGCTGAAAGGTTGAGGAACCTCTATCAAAACTGACTAAATTCAGTATTGGGGCCTATATACAATAGGGGCGCTCAGATGTTGCTTGGCCAACATTTTTTGGTCTTTTTGTCACATCTTTTTATAGTGTAAAATGTCACCTTTGCATTTTCATCTAAACAAAAATTTTAATTAGCTACCTTGCTTAAATTGCCAGTTTCTCTATAGCTCCAGTTTTTCAATCATTAAAAACAATCAAGTAAACATGCAAACAAGTGTGTGTCTTATTAGCATGTCCTAAAAACTTTAAGTTCGGACAAAAAATATCATGAGACACTGATTATTCCTGGATGTTATGATACATAGTTGATTTTTAATGCCTGTTGTCGCTGCTGCAAATTGTTGCGCTTTTCCCAATAATGTCTGTCGCTTGTCTGCACTCTGATAATTATTGTATGTCGCCTCAATTTAGGACCATGTCACCAAACCCCCTTTGTAGGCCCCAGTATTCTGGCAGCTCCAGATTGACAACACAAATGCTAATAAATGAGACCAAGGTAATGTTTTGTTTTTCTTTGTTATCATTTCAAAATTATTGTAGCTTTCGTATTACTAAACTGTGTCTAGTCCGGCCACTATTTTCAAATCTATTCATTGTTATGGCTTGGGCAGCCTGTGCCTTATAGTTGCAGTTTATCAAAAGGGCAATTTGTATTCAAACAACAGCATTGACTTTTCATCTACTTTACAACTTACCCCTTTATAGGTCATTGTTACGACATTTACTTTTTAACTCCCCCAAATGTGTAACTAGTTAAATAACCAAATGTAGAAAGGATGTTTTTGTTACATTTTGGAGCAGCAAAATTCGACTGGCATTCAATTATTCTGACAGGAGCATGGACTACCTGTGGTTACAGGGGGCGAAAAGTTGCAAGTGAACGGCATTGTTCATTACTTTGCAAGCTGAGTGTATGGGAGCAAGTAGTCTCACTTTGTGAATGGGGCAATCAAGTGTAAGGGGGGATTTAAAATAGAAATCCAGCGTGAATCTGATAAGTAACTCTCAGCTTTCCTCCTTTTTTAAAACTAAAATAATGGCCAAAAGGGATTGAAAACTACAGCCCCATGTTCTGTTTCATAGTTTGTTGTGGATTTTTGGGAGTTCTTAGATTCTATTTTCTAAGAAAAAGGCTGAAAGTAATCGTCCTCATGCAACTCTATAAAGGAAGAACAAACAATAATTGTTCAACAAACCCAAGACTAAGATTGCTTAACAAGACATTTATTTTAGTCATCCAGCAGAATTAGAAATACCTACATTCTTGAGAGGCTTCTCGTATTATAAATATTGTTCATTAAAGGCTACAGATTGGTAGCCAAAAGCTCACATTTAAAATTTTAACCAGAGAATGTTTTTAAAGTTTCAATAATTAACTCAGTTGAGAAGGCTGTAGTAAGATAGTTCAAAGCTCCTGTTTTTACAATTCTAACACAGAGATCTTTTTATATATATTGAATATTTTGTGGTTCAGGCTTTAGAAGTGTTTTTTTTTCTCCCAAAAACATCCAAGGTGAAACTAAAGGAGGTGGGTGGTGATGAATCCCACTTCATGGTTTCTTAGAATTTTCAACTTGAAAGAGCTCGTTCAATGGGCATGCGTTTTACTGCAGGCAGTACAGACTGTAGTTCTAGTTTAAAGGATGATGTAAGGTACAACCACCTACTGAATGTTGGCTGCAAGTAACTTTTAACACACATGTACAGTACTTGTGATTCTAATCTTAAAATACTATATCTTTTTGATAACCAACAAATGATTTTAAAAGTACTTAACTGAAAAACACAACCAAGAAAAAAAAATAGCAAAGTTGCCTTTATTCTCTCACATGCCTGTCAAGCATGTCACTAGCAAGAAAAATACCTTCACAGCTGGAGCAATTGGACAAACCTTTTCAAATAATGGTGCATATGGTAATATCAACATGTTAGCTCACAGGTAACAGTAGCTGACCAAACATAAATTATATTTATGGCTACATATTTTAATTTAAATGCGGTTCATCGGCACTGCTTTCACCTGCCAACAACTTTAAAAAAATAACAACATAATAATTAGAGTTTATGGTTGTTGTTGTTCAGTAGTTTAAAATGTCGACAGGAGAACTTGTAAGGCTGAAAAAACCTTCATGCTGAGTCCTCAAACTGGTTCTTGTTCTTTAACAAGTATGTTGCAAGATACTCGATAGGGTTCGGTGGCCTGGTAAGAAAATAAAGTTTAAAAAAGTTTAATGTAATCAGTAACTTTCTCAAAGAGTACTTTAAGATGAATTTATGCTAAATTAAAGTTGACAAAAATGTTAGTAAGAGAAAGGAAAATTCAAGCAGATTGATAGTAGTAAATTGTCTCTTTTCTAAAAAAGAAGAAAACTGAGTAATCTAAAACCGGCTGATGAACCTACAAATTCCTTTCACTCACATTCAACTTCCGAATTTTGTTATAAGGACAAAAAAATAAAAGTCTCTAATGCCTTACAGGAAAGGAAATTCCATTGCATTTTAAGTCCACCACTCAACCAAGTTCCTTTTTTTAAAAGAAAGACAATTCATGTACAATCAACCTGCTTAAAATACCCCTTTTATACTGGGTACGAAAACACCATGATCACTCTCTAAAGAAAATCTATTCCAGTTTATTTAAAAAATAATGTTTTAAAAAATTAAAGAAGCAAAAGTAAAACTCTTACCTTACAATTTCCTTCATTCTCAATTTATATAAATGCATTCAATATAAAAAACTTACCACCAGCCAATAAATTTGAAACAAATAATTTCATGGCAACAATATACTGATTACATGGTAATAAACAAAACAACTGTACTTTTATTCTGTTCTGTATTATTATTTAAGTTGAAAGATTTTTCAACCTTGCATCAATAATTCTTCTCTATACTATTCTTAGGGTCTTCAGAGTAAAGCCTGGCTACCCAGTGCAACATTGCATGCACAGGAGAATTTCACCGTGTAGCCACCTTTGATTTGTTGCATGCAACATTGTGCAAAGTAGATACCGATCCTACTCCTGCAACATTGCATGCAATGGTTTCACTGAGTGGCTACGTGAAGGGTTTCAGTTGTGAGCAACATTGCAAATAATGTTGCACCATGTAGCCATGGCTTAAAACAGGAAATTTTTGTCTATTGATTTCAGAAAGAGCATTATTATATCTTCCAACCCCCATAAAACCAGTAAGCTAAGACAAATATTGGCATGAAATTTTTTTAAACTTGTTAAAATGCATTTCCCAAAGGAACACAAGTACAACAAAATTTTTAATACAAACACAAATATATACTATAAGACTTATGTATAACTGTACCACCATGGTAACCATGATTATAAAGCGACATAATTAAAATAAAAACACAATCAAGTTTATTCAGTTGCGTTTGAAACTAATTCTGATGTCCCTTTGTGCAATGGTCAAGCAGATCTGGGTATGTTTATATTGGGAAGTTTTTGAAAATTTTGGATGGGAAAGATGTAGGATTTCCTGGACTTTGAACTTGTATCCACAAGACAGCACAAGTCATTCACACTGTGAGCTTTGTTCCAGAAGGGTTGCTGAGAAACTCTGCATGTTTGTTGTGAAGCAGCTTATTTCTTTATTTTGATTTTCTTCAGGTAAGTCCAAGATGCTGAGTTTTACAGCAACCCATGTGGAACAACAATGTAGCCCCTGTGATCGCAGGAAAACTGCTAGAAAGAAAGCATATAAATTATGTAAACTGGCTACTGATCACTGGTAAAATGTCTGATTATATTTAAAACTGGTTAACAATTTATATGGCTGCATTGGATTTAGGATTAAGCACAAATACCTTTCTTTTGCCAATGTTTGCAATCCTTGAAGAAGAATTGGAACTACAGTTTGATCAAGATAGGCTCTTGTAGGTAGTGACTGAATATCGACCTTCTGCTTCATTTGCTTCTCTGTTGCCTCTTTTTCTTTTTCAATTAGTTTCTAAGAAAATGATTTCAAAGTTAAAGGACCTTTTGGTCACTTACAAGTCTGAGTCACCTGAAGTGGTTTGTGCTGAGCTTATCATGATCCTAGGTCCACCATAGTGATGGACTTTGGTCTTTTGGAAGGGGGGATGGGGACAGTACATTTTAATGGAAAAGTTTCACAGTGAGTGTTTCAAAAACAAACCCAACCCACATCTAACCACCTGAATAATGTGAACCTGCCTCAATTGGGGGATTGTTTGGCTTGATTGAACAAGGCCTGGATAAGCTTTACACTGGATAAAAGCTAAATGTTGCCACTAATAAATCAAGGACAATTTGACTCTTTGCTTATTAAAAATAAAATAATTGAGCAACTACAAGAACATATTTTTTAAGTTGTTCACTCTGAGAAACAAGAAAATAATTTGGTGTGGCCTTATCTGCATGCATAAATATTTATTTGGTATTTCTTACTTTGTGGTTTTATCTTGATACTTTAATAAAGTTTTTATTTATTTTGTGTGGGAGGAGGGGGTGGAGGGTTTTCATCTCCCATAAGAAACATTTTTATGTAATTTTTCTTCTTGTAACAAGTAATTTCTTGTATACAGCATTATATATGTATATTTCTGAATAGTGACTGATCTGCCTCGACTTGCCCAGCTATCTATATGCAGATTAGTCCTTTACATAAAAAATGTAATGTCATAATTGTTTAATATTAAAGTCAAGTCAAAATTTTATGAAATTAAATTTAAAAAAATAAAGAGCATGATGATCTCAAAGTCTGGGAAATGGCATTTTAGAGCAGCAGATTATTTAACAGTGGTATAGAGCTACTGTGAGGGTAAGTTAAATTTCAGTAGATATTCTGTAGTGCATGACGAAGATTGACAAAAAAGGGCTGTATACAGTGTAGCTTTTTGACCATACTCATTCTCTGCATGTATTTCTAAACAAATGTTCAGAAGCTGTAACAATAACAACAACAACAGCAACAATTTATTTAGTCCTTGTTAGTCAGAAGTTACCGTATTTTTTTATATATAGTTACAGATAGTTATTATAATAGGAGGAACACAGCTACTTAAAAATAGCATAGGCTAGTTGAGTTAAGTGGCTGTGGTCAGGTGGAAGTTACAGTTGTTATTTGTTGAAAAGTAGTATCAGGACAATGTATATTAAGTATAGGAAAAAAGAAAAAGAGAAAAAGACAGGAACAATGACAAGAACAACAATTGAAAAAAAACATTAACAAGTTAGTAAGGGGCATATTGGTAGTAAAGTGCATCACATATCTGAGTATTTACTGAAGATAGATTTTTTCAAAAGTTTCTTAAATATGGTTCATTTTTCTAACTTGATGTTCTCTTGGATTGAATTCCAGACTTTAGCGCCTGTGAAGCGGATACTGAATTTTCCATAATTTGTTCTTATTTTTGGGATGTAAGATGCATTTTTGGAAGCCTGCCTTGTGCTGTAATGGTGAACATTTCTGACACGGTTGAAAAAATTAAGAAAAACAGGAGGTAAGATATCTGAATGAAAATCATGCATGAAGAGGGCATTTTGTAGGAATATTACATCAGTAAGTTTTAGTATCTCTAGTTTTGAAAAGAGCGGATTAGAATGTGCATTGAATTCGGAGAAAGTGATCAGTCTAACAGCTTTCTTTTGAAGAATCATGAGGGGTTTGAGGGTAGACATATAGGTATTTCCCAAGGTTGTCACTGCATAAGATAAATATGGAAATAAAAGTGTTTAGTACAACTGTATTAATATGGCCATAGGTACAAAGTGTCTGATCTTACTTAATATACCAACACTGCATTTTATTTTCTTGCATATATGCTGCACATAGCTTTTCCAAGCGAGATGACAGTCAATGTAGACCCCAAGATATGTGATGCACTTTACTTGATCCAATTCCTGGCAATTAATATACAGTCTGATTGTGTGACTGATCGCTTTTTGGCGAGGATGAAAAATAATGAAGTTTGTCTTGTCAATGTTCAGGGAAAGTTTGTTAGCAATGAGCCACGATGTAACACAATTAAGATTTTCTTTAACAGATGCTTCTAAAGCAGACAGAATTCAGTTTGTGCAGAATAGATTTGTGTCATCAGCAAAAATGTGAAATTTGGAAAATTTACTGCATTTACTAAAATCATTGATGTATAGAAGAAATAAAAGAGGACCCAATACTGATCCCTGTGGGACACCATGAGTAATAAAAAGGTCGTCAGATTTACTGGTGCCTACTGAAACATGTTGTTTTCTGTTAGACAGATAAGAAATGAACCAGTCTTTAGCTGTTCCACAAATTTCGTAGTGGTCTAGTTTTTTTAATAGGATGTCATGGTTTACCGTGTCAAATGCTTTAGAGGAATCTAAAAAATTCCCACAGGAATACTTCCCATCCTCTATAGCTTGCCGAATTCTGTCTGCAATTAGTAAAGTTGCATGTGAGGTGGAGTGATTTTCACGAAAACCAAATTGGTGATCATAGAGGATATTGTGCTTTTCTATGAAACAACTTAGTCATTTAAACACCAGCTTCTCTAATATTTTGTTGAATATAGACAACCTGTAGACAGCCTCTTACAATACCTCTATGTTTTCTGTCAATCCAATCTCTGCATGGGGTGAAACAGCTTCCATTGTCTTCAATTCAAATGTTAAAAGAGAAAATGTAGAATTGAGGTTAGTAGGTTCAAAATCAGTTCAATACATAACTTGCTTATTGTTGTTTACAAGCAACTTTCACAATTTTAAATAAAATCTTTCGAAAGTTATACTTGCTTAGACTAAAGAGTAAGGAAACAGGCTGTATGCTTAAAACTTTCTTTGATCTTTTAACTTACGGTAGTTTCGAAAATGCCTTGAGCATCATTTGGAGGTTCTTTGGACAAGTCATGAATGATCAGAAATTTTTAAATGAGTCAGTGGTACGTCCCCTAGATATTGCGGTGAAAACATGTAGATGTATGATTTCATGTAACCTAAGAGTTACGAGCTTCATTCTTTTACGACGAAACAGCTAGACACTGCCCCATGACAGGAAACGAAAATATTGTTTTTCTAACATACATGCATGTCAGCTCCACGAACTTCAAAGTCTTTTTAATGAAACTCATAAAAGTAACAAAATATGTTCAACTTTGACTTTTGAAGACCCATCGTTATTGGTGCACGGTACATGATAATCTATTAATAAAAAAGGACTTGACTACGCTTCAATATGAAATAGATAAGATGGATAAAGAGATAAACAATATGATTGCCGTTTCGCCTCGAATTTCTAGCAAAATCAACATAAAATAACAGCATACCTCAGGTTGTTCTTGGCTATATTCTCCAGTCGGGGTCGACTGTTGTGCTAA
This sequence comes from Hydrozoanthus tunicans, assembly GCA_026413305.1. Lineage (NCBI taxonomy): Eukaryota > Metazoa > Cnidaria > Anthozoa > Zoantharia > Hydrozoanthidae > Hydrozoanthus > Hydrozoanthus tunicans. The sequence goes on from JAOBAT010091949.1 coordinate 14,313, forward strand.
ATCTGCCATTAAGCCTGTAAATAAAAAAAATGTAGAATAAACTCTAAAAAATTATAATTATCAAAACTTACACTCAAAACTACTTACTTTCGTCCGCCATGTTTGCTTCTCCGTTGGTCTGGTTACCAAGTAAGTGCCGACCATGTTCGGTCGACTGTCGGATCTCCAACGGTCGTGGCTAGAATGCTTTTTCCGAGAGGAGCCTGGAACCGATTTTCAATAGAATCTTCAAACAGTCAAAATTAATTATTTACAAATGATTGTATCATTCTAATTATAGCTATAGCCGGGAAAACAGTAGTTCGAGTATACAGATATTTGCCATGGTTGAAAGAACCTTTCAGTTTGTTTTGAGCAAATAATATCAACTGGTGTCAATAATAATGCAAATGGAATCATGTGAGCGAGCACCCTCGGTTAAACTTAAAGGGGAACTGAGCCCTAAAATTAACATTTGTCAAACAAAATCTTTGACTGACTGTGAAAACGATTTTAAAAATAATTCCTCGTATTGCCCTGACTTTCCGAGAAATTCGAGTTTAAAACACGTTACTTGCGAGGTTGTCGGATCTCGTTCGGAAAACGCAAAGCTGGGGAGGGGTGGGGTGGAGAGGGATCGGAAGCTAGCCTGCAATGCAGACGCTGGATCTCAGAGCCAGTTTTGTATTTTAATGCCACTACGTACTAATCGTTGAAAAAAACTCTTCGGCCATGCTGGAACCGCTTAACATGATCTAGGAGTTAGCACTGAGAGGCGGTTCTGTTTGACACCGCGGAGACAAGTTTCTGTGACGTCCTGCTAGTCAGCAGAATCACCCCACCAAACAAGATCAAGCCATTCACTCGTCTTTTGTATAGTACCAAGTGTTGAAATAAGATGAGTTTTTGACTCTGTCACTGATGGTGTGGAACGGGAAAAAAATGGGAATGTTAATACTGACATTTCAGTGTTTCTTTTGGTTGGTCGTGTTCGACTTTCAGTATTGTACGTGAACCCTTTTTAGCTATATTTGTATATCTATGCTTCGGTGTGTGCCTGTTATTTAGATTTCTTTTAGAGAGCCTTAATCTTAACTTTACGCTTATGTTGGCTTCTCCACAACAATTACCGACTCCCTATTTTGTAAAATAGTCTACCTATGTTCAGAACTAGTTAGTTTATTTTGGGGGAGGGGGGGGGGGGAATCTACGGATCGGCGGATTTGGCCAAAACTTTCGTTCGGATTGCGGATTTAAGCAATAATTTGAACTTCTTCTACGTTTCGCACGGTGTCAACTGTATGTGTAACCTTTTAAACACTGTAGTTGTAAAAAACTGACAAAAGAGAAATAAGAACGGAAACTTTAAAAATGCCGCGTAAAAACCAAATTATTGTATCACGGGATCACCAACTCTACTGAGTAGGTGCCAGTTTTTTGAACTGTTATGTGATCGCAGAAAAGGGTTGATAGACAAAATAGGTTTTCACTATTGACTATATAGTAAGGTACTCTTAGCACGGGCTTACCGCCCAAACGGTATGTTTCCGTTTAGTTGAACTCTCTTGCGGTTTGTCACTAACTTGCACAGAATTCGTCTTCGTAATGTTCTCCCGTATTACATAACTTATGCTCTTGAACAAAGGTCGCAGTAAACGATCACTTCTTTGTGGTGTGTTCATATCCAGAGCTAGGCGAATGGGTCGGGGATTTGCTGTGGGGGTTTTAAGAAGGTTTTTGGGGATCGGGCTGCGGGGGAGCAAGGTAGTAGGAGAGAGAAAGATACTATAAGGAAAGGCAGGCAACTCTATCATCATCGACTTGACAAAACGAGTCAAAAATAACACGAAAAAAAATCCTCCAAAAAAATTTCAGAACGATTGATGGGTTGTTGATCTTTGTCCAGGTGAGTTTCAGGCTCGTACACACATTATCTGTTCTAGAAAATTGACATTTTTCTCTCTTCATTGACATCATTATCTATCAGCCAATAGAAAGCTCGAACTTGTAGTTTAACATATATCGTGATAAAATGCCAGTTAGTTTCTACTTTAAAATATATAGTGGTCGCCACAATACCTAGGCCTTGCCACATTCAGAAAACTAATCGTCAAGGAAAAACTTTGTCACATTCCAACAAATGCATGCATTTACTCAATTGTTCTAAAAAACTATTTTGTAACTCAGAACTCATTGAGTTGTGTTATCGCTTGTCCATTGGCAACCCCTGGCATACGCACTGTGTGCTTTAACGACTGAGTCGCATGGTGTCAGCATAACTAGGAAAACCCTCGCACAACACTCAACTATCAAGAATCATGTGCAATACCCATTGAGAAAGAACCAAACGCTATGATCACAAGTGGTTGATTTTTATACAAAAAATGATAGGTCAACAAAGTCGTTATTGTCGCAATTCCCATTCCTGCAACTATTCTACTCGCCGAATTTAAACTTCCCACCCTATCGAAGGCACTCTTTCAATATACAATCGCTACCAGTTTTTACTTGTGCTTTTTCTATTCTACATGTGGATAGACACGACTTCGTGTTCTTGACTCAAAAATTGTTTTTTCCCGTTTCATCTTTAGATAGGTCATAAACTGAGTCAGTGTAACGTTTGTTTTACACTGTGACGGTGAAAATAACTTGGTTGTGATTGTGGTGGTTTCGCCCTACTCATAGGAAGTTTTTTGAAAGCCGTTTTGAGCCCCAGAGCATTCTCGCAGCTTTGTATTTGCTCCGACGAAGAGCTAACACTCGAAACGTCACCACCACTTTAAAAAACTTCCTACGGCAATGGTGAAAATTTCATTGTTAAGTAATTGAGCGAACTAAAGAGCAGAGGAACAAAGAACGAAAATGAGCTTTTACCGAAGTTGGTTCTTGGCTGTTTAAGAACGGCTGCCTGTAACGGCCGAGAATCCTCCGTCAGCGACCAAATTTTCAAATCGCTCATATTTTGCCCAAAGATACCCTTTGGTGATACCTTATCAAAAATCGTAATAATAAGTTCCAGCGATTTTTTGTTTTGCAGAAATTTGCGAAAATTTGAAATAACGGTCGAAGTGCCGTTTTCCGTGCCATCAAACACTTGAAATAAGGTGCGA
>JAOBAT010091960.1:6639-17400 GCA_026413305.1 Hydrozoanthus tunicans
TTCAAAGCCCCCCTCCCGCCCCTCCCCTCCCTATCTAACACGTCCCCAGTCCATGGCTCATTGAAAAAATGCATATGCCCAGTATGAGCTTACTATAGTCGTACCTACACTGATTTGCTCTATTGGAGTTAAAGTTAAAATGTTACAGGAGTATAAAAGGCACAGTTGATAGATATACAGACTGGTTGAGAAAGGCAACAACCTCAGAATGGAAATACAAAAATTCTTTGTTTCGTTCCAGAACAAACCGTGGCTGTGCATATTCTCATATTCTTTGTCTTAGGTGTTAGTGAGGATGTTTCGGGCTACTTCTTGGTTTGCATTTCAAAAACTTTTGTATTTTGTGCCCGTTTTGGGCAAAAAAGACCAAAAAAGGCAAACAAAAACATACAACAATTGTTTTCTAACCAGTCCGTACATACAGTCAGTCTGTTCATTCAGTGTCTATATAACAGACAATCGCATGTGCATGCGCATAGGGGCTAGATCGTACATAAACGCAGTTACTTTCTCGGATGTAGTCGTCATTACGATTCTTCTAGTGTTTCAACTTTCCGGAAAAGCTGCGGCATCAATAAACCCTATGCATGAATTGCGGCTATCTTAATATTCATATTAAACCCACAAGCCTCGTTTTGGGTATCGTATTCTTTTGAAAGTTTAGCTAAAGCTGGAGTATAGTAGGGTTAATTTAAGTGGAGACAAAAGGTTCTTTAAAATCGCTACCGTTCATGGATAGGGTATTAAGCCTGTAATCGAAACTATGTGCAGATTGGTTCTCACTAGTAATCTTGTTCTAAAACCTCTCAGCATCTGAAACCACCCACAAATTGTCAACTGCGCAAAGTGTTTTTTGCAACAAGATACATCTGGAGCATGTCGATGTCTTCGAAGTCATCGTTGCGACCCTTTGATATGTTTTCAATTTGCGTCATTAGTTTTTTAGCAGTTTCTTTTAGCTTTTCTTCACTGTTAGATTTTTCACTTTTCTCAGCCGGTGTTCGCTGGACGGCCTTCTTGTTCGCACTTCTTTCAAATTTGTGTTCATCTGTCACTTCAACAGCAGTGGCAGAAGTTTTCTTTTTAGTAGTGCAGGAAAATTTTCCGCTTTTCATTTGCCGTTTTCTAGCTTCTCGGAGCTCTGGTGCGCTTTCAGGCTCAGGAAGGTTATTATAAAACACAGGAGAGTCGATTTGACCAGTTACTGTGCTCGATTTTTCATTAGACTGCTCGTCCCAGTCCTCCAGACTCTCATATTCATCACCAGTGTCTGGAGACTCAACTTCACTGTGCTCTAATTCGTTCGTGACCGTTGTAACTCTTGGATTTGTGGTCCTGGAGTGTTTCGCACTTTCCAGCTGACACTGTCCAGCTTCATTTAGCCCTGATGTGTTTTGATATTCGGCAAAGTTGTACGAAAGTAGATCCAAATGGTTCTTTTTTAAATCCTTTTTCTCTTGAAGTGTTCTAGGTTGGCCGTACCAGTATTCCACTTCCTCGTACTCTTCATCGCTTTCATTACACGTTGATGCATTTTGGTAGAGATGACGAGTATTACCTGCAATGGCAACTTTTTCTTTTTTCATTCTCTTTTTAGGTAAGTTACCGTATTCGAGCCAGTCATAAGCGTAATCATATTCTAAATCTGACTGGCTGGAACGACTTGGCAATCGTGTTATGTCCCTACAGGCGTACCAGGATCCATCAGAAAGGTGTAAACCAAAATCTGGTGCACTGGACGTTACAACATCGGGCTCTGACGTTGCACGAGATAAACCTTAAATGTAAAAACAGACAGTCAAAAGCCTGCAAATACATTTGGTAAGTACAGTAAACTGAACACCAGCGAAATTTAGCAAACAACAGCAAAAATAAATGCGCCACATTTGAAAAGCGCGGGCTACATTACTCGATGGACATATACTAACCACGGACAATTTCTTAAACAAAACACGCGTGCAGTATACTTGGTAGATTCGCTATCCTTTTAACGAATATACCGTGCTCAGCCTTAGTTTAACATAGCGGCACATCAAATGCAGTAAAACATATACAAACTCCAGCAAGAAAAACTGTTTTACAAAACTCGGGGTCTGTTTACAAACAGGCGGGTAACCGACCCACCTCGATAAAAATAACTTGCGTTGACAGTAATTTTTACTACCCCGGTAGCATTGGTCATAAGTACTTAAACATACAGATTTAAGTTAACCCGTGAAGCTCAAAATGGGGGGAGGGGTTACACAATTTAAGGGAGCATCACTTAAAAGAGTGAAATGAGCTCAATAAAAGGGGGGCATCACCTAAAGAAGTCAGTGAAGAGAGATTTAAGCTTAAATCACTTCAAAGTTAAGAGAGATTTAAATTTATCCTTGAAGCTTAAAATGGGGACAGGGGGTATCAAGTAAACAGCGACCCGCGCTATAAAGGGCCTGTGTCAGGCGCTCGTTACCTTATAACAATACTCAAACTTTAACGGTAGTGAATTGCTTTGTTTCTATCGCTCCGTGAGAAGTTGAAGCGCCGCTTGGTCCAAAATTTGAGTTTTTGTAAGACGTCAGGTATTGGAAGAGCTATGATATCTTTTATAGCACGAATCCTTGTTTATAGAAGTGAAGGGAGGAGGGGTTAGACAATTTAAGGGACCATCACTTAAAAGAGTGAAACGAGCTCAATAAAAGGTGGGCATACTTTAAAGGTTAAGTGGTCATAACGAGTTGCGATGAACTACGCGTTATACTTGTGGGCGAAAATTTAAAGGAGGTGTAAAAACTCAGCGACAAAATTTCTTATATAAAATGAAAAACAAAACTATTGTGTATAAAAAAAAAATTTTAAATATTCAAACTTTAACGGTAGTGAATTGCTTTGTTTCTATCGCCCAGTAAGATGTTGAAGCGCCGCTTGGTCCAAAATTTGAGTTTTTGTAAGACGTCAGGTATTGGAAGAGCTATGATATCTTTTATAGCTCGATTCCTTGTTTATAGAAGTGAAGGGAGATTTAAGTTTATCTTCGAAGCTCAAAATGGGGATGGGGGGGGGAATCACTTAAAGAAATGTAGGGAGATTTAAGCTTACCCTTGAAGTTCAAAACAGGGTGGATGCACCACTACAAGAAGTGAAGGAAAATTTTGAAGCTTAATATAGGGGAGCGTCACTTAAAGAATTGGAGAGTTTTGAAGTTTACCCTTGAAGCTCATCACTTAAACTGATGACTTAAGGAAGATTTTATTTTACCTTTGAGGGTAAGTATAAGTAAAGGCTATAAAAAAAGTTCTACTAAAGTATTTTTTAAAGCTCTTGAAACCGGCACAAATTAAGACTGTTCCTATAGCAATCTAATTTCCAAGCCTTACCTGAATCCTCGTTTGTACAACTTGAACTAGAGCGTAGAAATGTACTTGGTTCTGTGCGAAGCATCGCAGATGTCTCCGAGTCTTTATACACACTCGCTGGACCTGTTACCTTAAAACCAGGGGCACTTTTTTGGGGGCGCAAATATGTCTTTGGGGGACGAGGAGGTGGCGTGTTGGCTAGCTTGGGGATAACTCCTTTAGAATTTCCTTGTGGTATGGGAAGAGCTGAGGCGGTGTTTTTGCCGTTTTTGTCTCGGCCAACAACCGCTTTTCGAGGAACAGGCTTGGGGGGATCGCAGTTTTCACCCTGTTCACATGTATAGTGTTCTTTTTCGTTCTGTAGTTTTTCGCTGCTAGTGCAGCGAGTTTGTTTCCCCTTGGGAGGGAGAGGTGGAGGTGACGGCAGTTGAGGAGGGAGTTTATCTACTGCGTTGCTCCCCTGCTTCTTTTTGAAAGGGCCCGGTGGGAGAGGGGGTGGGGTGCTTTGATCACCCTCCTTTGGCACTGTTTCATTTGTTGCCGATGGTCGAATATGGCTCTGCATAGAATATTGCACCTTCTGAGGATAAAGTGGCAACGATTCCATTTTTTGAGTAGCAGATATGTTAGCTTTTTCAGCATTATCATGCAAAACATTCAAATAACCGTAAATGTCGTATTCGTGATCATTTCCGGGGTTAGGAAGCATTGTTTCAGTCACTCGATCACTTTGTGCTTCGTCAGATGAAGTATTAAGGCTGATATCTGCATCGTTTGTCGAGAGTACCTTCGACGGATGTGGTTGTAGCTTTTCTGTCTCACTTGGTCCGGCTGGTCCTCTTTGTTCTGCTGCTTCAACGTCCTCAACAAAGCTGTCTTCTTTCAGTAGATTCACTGATGGGTTTGTTTTGGGGTTCGACAGTTTACTATGGTGGTATTGATTCAGTGACAGGCTAAGCAATCCTTCATCGAGAGACTTGGAGTACGGCAATGATATGGGTGATTGATGTTTACACGTATCGCAGCTTGTTGAGTTATGATCGTCACTGTGGTCTCGGCAGGCTGAACTGGATAAGTCGTTTTTAACAACAAGCTGATGTGTGTTGAACCTCTCTTGCTTGTTTCTGGCTCGTGGCGCCGGTGTTGGTTGAATCTTGTTGATGTTTTTTGATGCAGAGACATCACTTCGTCGTCGAGGTGCCGGTTGCGGCTTAAGATGGCTTTCTCTCTCTTCATAGATGAGCAGTTCGTCTCTGTTTTTTGAATGACGTTTTAATTCAGCTTCTTTTGAGATGATCGTTTCAGTTTTGATGAGAGAGAGCTCTCCTTCCTGAGTCGAATCAGTGGTCAAGCAAACTGGCTTCATATCTATATACTCATCATAAATTGAGCATGGGTTTTCCATGTCGATATAATCATTTTCGATTTCAAAATGTTCCTCCGTCTTTTCTCCATGCAGAGTGCGTGTTTCTCTCGATTTTTCTATGGCGCAAAAATCATGCTCTTCCGCAGAAAGTAAAAATTCTTGACTAACAGCTTGTAGCTCTTTCTTCTTTTCAGGCCTTGAACTAACGTACATCCATCCCTCAGACGAGCTTTTCACTAGTTCAATTTGTCTCCCCTCTCTGTCTGCATTTGTGTATATTCCTGCATAGTTTGGATCCTGACAAGTCAGTTTCTTGTTATCTTCGCTTTGTTGTTGTTGTTCTTCAATTCCGTCCCCATCTTCTCGCAGTATCTGTGAAATGTTTTCGTAAATCATTGATCCTCTTATCTCATAAAACCTTTGCTTTCTGTTTGGATCTGCCTCATCGCACAAGGCATTTTGTTTGTAAGTTTGATTACTCATTTGCACATTTCCTGGTGCATGACTCACTGACGCGGTGATTCAAAGTGCTTTCTAGGAAACTTCGCTTAAGATTTCCTTGTACTGCCTAACACTAATAACCTGACCTCTTATTACGGAATGCCCGACTTGCTACTGAAGAAGAATAATTGATAGCAAGTCCCATTTTGTTTATCCATGGACGTCATCCTGCGTATTTTAAAACGTTGAATAATGTTGTGTTTGAGCGGGCACGACATGTCATTCACTTGACTTCCTTTCTGAGAAGATTTTGAAAAAACATTAATTAAAAATGACATTTGACCTCCTTGAAGTCCTTGAGTGGCTAGACGTGCCTGCCTGGAAACAATCCGAAACCGACGTCCAGCGGGCGACTAGCTAACGCTTAAATCTTTTTTTTTCCGTTTTCTAAAAGCCATGGTTGTAATTATGTTTACATTTCTTGTTGCCACATTGTGTTGACGAACCGTATTTATATTGGTATTTTAATTTACGAAACGTTTGTATTAGTGCTTTCGCTAGTCACGTGTGGGAAGCAGGTTTAGGCTGAAACACCAAAAATTATTATTAGAAAAACAAAAAGATAAACATGTGTTAATGAATAAATGAGAAATAACAACTCCTGCTATTTTTTTTATGTTTCCGTGTTTTTCTCTTTTAACAATGGGGCACTATTGACTGATTGTCGAGTCCATGATTTCGTGTCGTATTATATAACGAAACTCATTACTCAGCCTGGGGTGTTCTTGGCACGTTCTTTACTTTTGGTCGACTTTCGGCCTGACGTTCTTGTAAAACAGGTTCTTATAAATAAAGAGTGTACTTAATCTTACAGGTTCTACACAATTACGATCCGGTCAATTAGCATAGAGTCCCAATATCTCGCTTTTACTTTTCCTTAGAGCCTTGATCGATCTCAGGGCTAGGGCTCGGCAGCGCACCTCGATCCCTATTAGTTTATACGAAGCCTATATGCCATCGATAGTTTACGTAACAACCAATCGTGAGTGTTTACTTATTATGTTAATAATAAGTAAATAATAAAATAAACAGTTTTCCGGCTTGTATTTCATCTCTTTACATTAAATTAAAGTACAACTTCCACTATGAAAACCTACTGCTCCGAAAATGTTTAACTCTGTTAACTTATGCATTGCTTCAGCTGCCACTTCAATTCTGTAGTCGAGTTCAGTCTAAGTAGATTGGATTGGACTGTTTTATGGGCTATATTTTTGGACTTTTTTAAAACGCACCTTACCTAATTTTTTCTTATCTCACATTTGACTTGCACTTTAAGTCTCCCTCCTTTCGAGACTTGATCTTTTAAGTCTCTGATACTCCAGTTGCTATATCTTTTAGCTACACGCTGCATTAAAACTTTTTTCTTTTCCACAACATGATTTTGCAATCACTTCTCCTTGTTCATAAATTTCACAACCACACGCCTTCACATAACATAGGTTCCTTCATCAGGTACTTGTAAACATTGTAGGAAAGTTCACATGCGAGAAAAAGTGCACTCGCGGACATTTAAAAAATGAAAATAAAAAAAGGGTACTTGGAGCTGTGGAGATACAAAAAAGTTAGAAATCTGGGTTGGAGGGGAGTTCGTAAAGAGACTTTTAGTGCAAGTCAAGGATGGAGGGGCGTTTACTAGCGAAATAAGTAGAGGGGCATTTTAAAAATAGTCCAAAAACTAGTTCAAACATTAGTCCATAACACAGTCCAATCCAAGCCGCAACAAGAGTTACAATAACAGGTGTGGTAAAGACAACTTGACCTAGTTACACCTTGTCAAACAGCACCGTTATCATAGAGTTGATAAGTACTGCTGAGAAGAACATTCTTTACGAGATACGTCAGATAAGCACAACTTATCTTTGTGTTATGTAAAGAGAGTTGTCGCCACTGTACCGACGAAAAACATTATTGAAGTGACATTGAACATACAGCCCGGACAAAAGTCGAGAAATGTGCTTCGCACAATGTGATTCGTACTCTGTCGATTTCGAAAATTTTCCATGCGCTTTATAAACCCGTTCTATTGGCTTTTCAAGTAAGCATTGATCACATTTTGCGGTTTCTCAACGACTTTCAGTTTTGCAAAGGTAAAAATATGCGAGCGGCTTAAGTACTTTTGATATGTGGGGGCAAGATCGGAAACGTGTACTGTGCATGTGCTGGCGATGAGGTCAGACTAACACAGTTTCGAAAGTACGTTCAAATTTAGAACTGAGAACAAAAGTGTGCCACCTACTAAATATGGGGGTTTAGGAACAATAGTTTGAATGAAACAGAAAACTCTTTCTAACTATAGTTGTGCCAATGAGCAACTCTGTCAACACTCTAAGGTCACCACGATTAGTTACCAATGTGGTTTAGTTCACTTCAGAAACTCAATCTTTCCATTTCATCACATGACATTACCCCATGTAGCCGATGTTTTTTTTCTCCCTTCACCAGATTCATCAATTGCGTACGCATCGCGTCAGCTCTAAATAAAAACTGCCGCCTCGTCAGGCTCGGGGTTTTCCCCTCGGCTGACTCGTTGGCAAAACAGTTCTTGTAACAGCAATATATTTAGTTGACAGTTATACGTTGAGGGTTCCTCTAGGCCTCAACGAATTATATTGTATCTATGCCTACATATAAGGTAAAATATAAAAAAGCTTATATCGTGGAGTGAATAATTAATGTTTTGACGAAGCGGGAGGAGAGACTGCAAATTTTCTCCCTGGGTGTGGTTGTTTGAAATTGACATAATAATAACAATTTCTTCTTTCCCCACTGCACGACTATTGCCCTTTAGAAAACCCACTAGATATTAAACACGTTTATAAAATAACCCCAGTGAATCTCGCGTGCTGATTGGTCGAGAGAGCAAAAACGTGCTGTGTAAGAGAGCACAGAGAACGCTTTTGTTTGAAAGTGTCACACAACATCACACTGCATCACAGGAATCAATACTTAACCCGCTTACTATATTTATTGCTAGCAAATAAATTTTATCGTGGAAAAAATGTTAGCTAGTGACAACATACAAAAGTAAAATTCAAATCTGATAACAAATAAATGAGCCTATTAAGGCATTAAACTGGGAAACAAAAACCGAAAAGAAGCGGTTTACTGCAGTCGACAAGTCAGGGCTAACTCAGCAAAACTAGGCCTTGCAAAAAGATACAAGGGGGGAGAGTGGGGGAAGGGGGATGTTGGGAGAATTGATAAAAAAAATCTTGAAAAGCACGAGCCGCGCTGTCCACTACTTACATTACGCAAACGCTCTGGGAATCTGATATCTCATATTCCTCACCATTAAACAACATTTGGAAGAGTTTTCTGAACAAAAATCCGAGAATGAGTAACTCATAGAGCTTTCGATTGTTTTTAGAAACAAGAGTAGGTTTGGGCGCGAGTTGAATAGCCAGTTGACTGCGCTTGCGGGCCATTGTTATAAGGCACCTTTAGCAATGAGTACGCCAACGCCGACGGTAGAAGACATCAGTGAATACAATAGCTGCACGTTAGAATGCACCGTGAGGGCCACCTGCACGCTGTCGACTTCAAAATTAAAACGTGAAAAGCTTAATTTTGGAGCTAACGACCTTCTTTTACCTTTACGCAGTTATTAAGTATAATCTTTTTCTGCTCACAAAACCTCACTGGGACAAACGAGTGGGCAAACTATCCATATATGATCGAAAAGGGAAAGCAAGAAATGCGTTTTTTTGAAAGCCGTCGTCGTCGATGTTGCCGTCCTCAGTGCTAATGGTCCAGAATGTTTTCGTGAATGCAGAGTACGGTGGTCAGTTGTAACTCTGCTTCTCTTACTGTGTGCAAGGTGAAGTTGCGAGGAAGGTTAGGAAAGTTTCATTATTTTAAACGCTAACTTGTTCGTCAATTCTTGTCAATCAAGTTGATCGTTGTTGGGAAGAACCTATCGCTTTTTGATTCTCAGCTTGTAATGTGCAAACTAACTGTTTCAAACGCTCACAGGAGGCCCAGAGTAAGTCTGAGCGCATGAATTACAAAACAGGGATCTATGAACGATTATATGCAACGAGCTCATAGAAAGCAATGAAAAAAACGAAATAAAGGCCTGAAATCGCTACAAGAAAATAATAGTAACACAACAAACACGACAGTTAGGTTTTGGGCTCATTGCTTTATCATTTACAGAACTGTAGCTTTTATGCTAAGCTCTCTTGCTAAGTCTTTTAACTCTCATACAAAGTCTTTTATTTTACAAAGGTCACAGGTATACGAAGGTCCTTCCTTAAAGGAGAACTGAATTCTAAAATCAACATTTTTTAAATGAAATCCTTTAAGGTTTTGAGAGCATATCTAAAAGTTTTTTTCTTGTGTCGCGCTGATTTTCCAAATCCTAGTTTGTATGTGCGTGTTTCGGGTCGTTTAGGCTCATTGCGCGCGGGCGCTTGTCGACTTGTCAGCAGTAAACAAAGGTAACGTGTGACGTAGGTTATGGGGAGGGAGCGAGCGCTTGAAGTTTTGTTGTCATAAGCTCGCTTACACAGCCAAGAGTGAAATTTACAACTTACGTTGTGTGCGATATCTCACTCCAATGACGAATTTTTACAGTCCGAGCCAATTATTACCCGTATCTGACATCATAGCCTCACTCTCTCTCCACTTTACGGCCCCTATTTCTGAGCCGCCGGTACAATGCGGCAAGTAACGTGTTTTAAACTCTAATTTCTCAGAAAGTCAGCGCGATACGAGGAATTTTTTTAAAATATCGTTTGCACACTCAGTTAAAGATTTTGTTTGACAAAAGTTGATTTTAGGGTTCAGTTCCCCTTTAAATAGGGACCAACGCTAAAAAAGGGCCAAAACCTGGCGCACATCACTTTCAGTTGTCACTCAAACTCATGGCACGAAATAAACGGGCTATTTATGTGTAATAATGTTTCAGGTAACATTAAATTTGCCGAAAAAGGTACAAAAATTTCCTGGAAAATCGAACGAAGAACGAAACGAACTTCACTTGCGTTTCTTTTTACCATTACTGTATGGAAGAAACGATTATTGTTTAAACAGTTTAGCGGTTATGTCTTACGAATTATTTTATTTCTGTCGCTCAGATAGAAGTTGAAACGCCGCTTAGTTCAAAATTTTTTTGGTTCTGAATGGTGTCAGCTGTGGGAGGAGATGACCAGATTGTAGCGCGGGTATTTGTTTAAACAGAAAGTTAATTGTTAGTCGAATGCCTGATGCGCGATAGAGTCTCATATAGGGGAAGCGGAAAGACAAACGAGGATTTTTTATTCTGCCAGTTTGTTGTAGTGCCTATGAAATGAATTAACCTTGGTGGTTAGGCCTTGCCAAATGAAAGATAGTGGAGAAAAGATTGACAAAGCCAATTATGGTTCTCGAGGTAGTAACGCTAGTGTTTTCAATTGATGACGTCAGTTTGTTTACAGGCAAATTTGCATTTTTTAAAAATCTGCAATACCAATTCATTACCTTTGGTTGAGTTTAAGCCAAACTTAAAGTGTATATATCGGATGTTATAGATTTAACCACACTATAGGTTTTTGACCCGAAGAAAACGATGGTCAACTT
>JAOBAT010091971.1:9470-40777 GCA_026413305.1 Hydrozoanthus tunicans
AGACATTGGTTCTACAACCAACCAATCGCGTGCTGTTATTTCGCGCCAAAACAGCGCAGTTACGTAGTGTAGAACCAATCGCACACTGCTAATTCGCGCCAATTAACACAGTAACGTAGTGCATTAGACATTGGTTCTACAGCCAACCAATCGCGTGCTGCTAAATTCGCGCCAAAACGTCACGTGCTACGTGGTAAATTGGGCGTATAGAATACAATCTAAAATGAAAAGGCCGAGTTAAGCGTTGCACTAGTTACGTCAGAGGCGGCGGAGTTTTCTGAATCGTGGAGGAAACATTAAAGCTGTTAATTTTTTTAAGAGAACGCCCACTGAAAGAATCTCACTCTCTACCTTTGTTGGCCATGCTAACTTGCTTTTAACCATTTCTTGGTCGTCGATATGCAGGAACTTAAACAAACTTTGGTGAATAACCGCCGCCTGCAACAGAAAAAGATTGCTTCACAAGGAGCTTTTGTGAAAAAGAATAGGAGAGTTTAAGTGCTATGTTAAGGAAATGACATGGTGAACGCACACTGTCGTGAAATAATGTCGAAACGTAATGGGACAGCTTTAACAATAAACTCACAGTGGCAATGGTTTTGTTGACTTGATAATTTATTAAAATATTCACCTGTGAGTATCCCAGGAAATCGCGGACATTCTCTGAAACATAGAACAACTGTCCCTCCTGAGTAACAACGCAGATAAAACCATCCAAAGCCTACGAGACAAAAAAAAGTTTACTTATTTATCTAGATACCTATGGAAGAGTTGTTCTGGTTGTCACAAGTTTTTTTCCTCAGAAGAAAAACTTCTGAGTCCCTAACAGGAATCCCTCCGCGTTTACCGGTCAGACGCTCCACCCACTGAGCTACTTAACCTTTGCATCATATAAAACTTTACAAAATGATTAACGGCTATTGCTAAATTTTCCCAACTAAATCCCATACATTTCATGTTAACAGTTTTGGAGAATAAAACTGTTTCAACTTTTCATTTTCATACTTGTTTCATTTTCTCATTACCAAATATCTTATACAGTCGAACCCCAGTAATTCGAACACCGCTAATTCGAACAAAATCGTTTCGTTTCACATCGCAGTTCAAATTAAAGGGGTTGTAGTGTTTTGTATCAATGTATGAGTAATGCAAGGAAAACTAAAGAGTTCAAAAACTGATTGGGGCTGAAAGCTTTAAAAAGCAGTACAAACTAGACATTATTGATGCCATGGCAATTTAAAAATCTACTTGGTTTTACGGGTAAATTCAAAGTTGTTATCGACGACCGCTATGATCCATTAATTGTCCATATATTTGTCACACTGTCTTGAAAGCAGGAAAACAGTTAAAGTTCACGGAAACAAGCAACACATTTAGTTCTTAAAATATGTTTCCACACTTCTAGTGCCTTCTTTAGAGAGGCAGTAGAATAAATATTATTCAACTTAAGCTCTTGAAAAATAAACATAATAACTTATATAGACGATATTCATTGTTTTGCATCAATGAAGATGGCACTTTATAAGTGTGAAGACATGTTTATAAAGTTAAACAGTGTTTCCTTAAAATTTTCTTTGTAAATTATTTCCGAAACTACCGACAATTCCGACTTATGGCGAAACACGCCTGGTTTCGATCATAAATAGAGTTAAGGTTGTTTTTATCACACGTCTGGCCAGATGTCAAATGTGTATCAATTCATATCGTTAATCATCCCAGCTGATAAAAGTAATGTTGATTACAAATGGCGGCATCTATCGATCTTTTAGTTTGGTATCTTTAGGTTCTGTACCGAAAAAGTACAAAGAACAGTACCAATCCTAATCAATGGTTAGGTCGAGTAAAAGAAAGTACCGCTTTTTTAGTAAAACATATTCTTAAAAGAATAGGCCATGAGACTTCTTGACTTTCCCAGATTTTTGTTCAAGTCAAGTCAAATTTATTTGCACCATTGCAATATCAAATACTTTAAAAACGCGAATGTATATTGACTTTTCAGTCGTTGAACATGAAACTAGTTGTAATATTTGATCAGATATACGAAAGTACTTGTTACAGTCAGTGCGGTTTTAACACGAGTGACAATTGAAAACCTTAACGACACCAGCCACTGGATGATGGATAGAGCCTGAGAATTCCGAGTGTCACGAAAATATACGAAATACGGTCAGTGTTTTGATGTGCGAACACTGCTAATAAGCCAGAATTCAACCTTACACGTAGAATGTAGAGATGTATGAAGCAATACCGAACTCGAAATGACATTGAGTGACAATCGTTAGGATGCAAGTTAAAAGCACAAATTTCAAATGATGTTTGATTTTGAGTTTGCACTTCACTGACTTAGAGTTTGACTGATTCGGACCGATTCACAAATTGGGCAAGCAACAAGTGAATTCACCTCGTATATACCTCTCTAGTTTTATTCTTTAAGTCATTATCTTTAAAACAGGCTTTACTTAATAATAGTTCACCTTAAGTTTAAGGTATAACATTGTAAGACTTGTATAAACACAAACGATTTACCCTCGTTCCGAAAGGGGAGAAACTAAGAGTTATCCACAAGTTCAACTGATCCTTTTGTACACTGTTTTCCTTTCCCATACAAAGTTCAACCAAAGTAAAACTGTCTTCCTTGTACAAATCTAGCCGCTTTTGTTACTTTCACCTTTCAATTTCGCTTTATATAACATTTATTACTTTGTAGTTGACACAGGTAATACGCTTTTTTTTTATGATTTCTAGCTCGTACTTTACAAAATAATAGGAAAACTAACAAACAAGATACAGTTTGATTATGTTACAGTTTTCGAAAGCGATCGCAAGTTTGAGCGCCACTGGAAGACAGCAAAACAAAAATGCAAAAATAATTTCAAAATTGACCCTATCTACTTCCTGTGTAAACAGTGCTTTACTGAGATATTTAACGAGAATATTAAATATAAAAATCGTTATTCAACGCTGCCTCTTCAATTAAGAGAAAACGAAACTATACGTACAAATTACACCGCTGACTGATTCGATTCCTGTTTGGTTTCATTCTGTCGGCAAGCCTGGCAGGTGTTTGTCACACCTTGAATTAAAACGCACGACTACAAACCAAAGTGAAAGAAAAGTTCGAAAAATTAAAAACACGTGAAAATACATCGAAATGTTATCCCAAAAGAGAGAGAATGTAATTGTTTTCCTTTAAGTAAAATCTTGGCAATGATTAACGACAGATGCACGAATACAGACCAATTGTCTAGTTGCTCTTGCGATCTATTCACATAAAAATGTGGCATTGTTAGTCAAAACAGGACGTCGATTATAAAAAGGCACCCTCGGGGCAAATGACACGACAAACAAAAATAATTGCTATTACTTTGGCCAAACTGATGGCGAGATAAAAGCAAGGCAATGCACCATCTTTTAGTAGTGCACTTTAGGTAATTGTGAATCCAAAATTAGACAAAGAACAAGACAAAGAACAGTTTGAAGGACAGTCTAAGTTACATCGACATTTTGGTACAACGCGGATTAATGATTAAAGACCAAGTAAAAGAAAAGACTAGTAAAAATGGAATACCGCTCGCAGAAATTTTCAAGTATAAATCAGAGTGCTTTCCCGTACCTAGCTGTAACCATGTTGGACAAAAACCCTTCACCTGTGTTCGGACCATCTAAAGAGGAGGTCCGGCGAGAACGGCTATACTTGGGACGGTTACACACAAAAGCACTGACCAAGACGAATAGAAAGATGATGAAAAACTTAATTAATAAACCAACAGTTCAAGATGAAAAAACAGTGATAAAGAAAATGTTTTACAGACGAAATAAAACTCAATGAAAAGCCATTTGTACATACCGCACCAAAAATTTGTTGTAGTGTTAACGGACCTTTAAAAGTAACATCTTAAAATAAAGCAAAGCTCTCTCTTATTGTGTCCTTTCACAAAATTCACGGGTTATCTGTCAGGACTACCATGTATAATTATAGAATTTGGAAAAACAAACGAGTCAATTTCCGTTGATCTACAATCGTGAAATTGCTTCGACCAGCTTATTATAAGCAGCATTTAGCGGGATTAATTTTCCACAAACTATGTTTTGAACCAGACTATTCTATAACGGCAATCAAACGGGTGTTTTTTAATGACCAGTTATTGTAAATAGTTCTGGATCCATTATTGTAAGCGGGGATTAACGGCTCAAACATTAAGAAACCCAGCTGTAAGTTTTTTGTTTTAGCAAAGCTTGTTGTTAATCCCAAAGGAATGCCTCACCAATATTATCTTAGCAGAACTTTAGTCTGTTCCTTTTCGAGAGTCCAATATTTTGCGTTTATGCACGCAACAAATTTCTTCAGCAAGCAGAGCACTTTTACTACTCATTCAGTACATTAATTACAAATTCTGACACATATAGTGGATTTGCTTCAAACATATATCACTTATTGTTTACTTTGGTCAACACGATTTCAACACTAGTATATTGGCCTCAAACGGGTTCAAAGGCGTCCACGCAACACTCAGACGAAAAAACACGGTCTACTTGCTTTCCCAAGATTGCGTAAAAACGGCTACTTACATCAACTGAAAAACAACCACCCGATTTCTATAATACAAAACTTGCAATAAATACAGATAATAGTCTAATAGACAAATGTTCTTCCAAAAAATGTCATCTCTTTTTAAAGCCTTACTAGTGTAACATTCAGAGAGAAAAAACCGAAGTACAAAAAAGTATATTTAAGTATCTAAATTCTAATTCTTGAACAAAACATGTGCGATTCAGGAAACCCAAAAATGACGAGAACGCGAAACTATTTCGAATAGTTTTACAGCTTGAAATTCAAACCGCAACTCCCTACTCCAAGATGACAAATGTTTTACCAAATCTTTCTAGAAAACCTCAAAAAAGACAGAATAACGAACAGTAGTTCTCAGCTATAATTTACAACAAAAACATATTGACAAAAATGAAAACTTTTCTAGTATACAGTTAATTTTTATAACTCGAACCCTCGCTATTGCCGCTAAACAGATTCTCACGCTAACTCAAACCAAAATTGACTTAAAACTATAAAAAATTTACAGTTACAATAGCCCCAATCTACAAAAAACTGATTAGCCGGGGTATTTATGGACTACTTGACTAGAGGTGGATTTTATTTTGGCAAGAAATTGCAAGTGCGTGTAATGTAGAAGCCCCTTTCAGTTTACGGAAACTTTGTGTACGCTGTCTTTCGACTCCGCATGTCCATACAACATCCATATTTGAATTCTGTTCAAACGACCTTAAAATGACTGCCAAACACAAGTTTCTAAATCTCTACATGACTTATGTAAACACTTCTGGCATCCGGATAACAGATTTTAAAACAATATCTGTAAGCCATTTTTGTATTGTTTGAATTTTGCCGGCACGAACACACCTTACCTTCCAACTTATATAACACTTTTAGAATTGCTTTATTTTCCAAATCTGAACCCAAACAGAACTGAATTGTATTGAGCTCAGAAAAAACAATCCTATTATAAAATATACTCTTTATCGGTTGAATTTATATTCTAATTAGAATCTTACAAAACTTGATACATGTAACCCTAAAAAGTTTTGGTATCAATAAAATGCGTAGTGGATCAGGCAGCAAGAAAATACTGAGGAACAAATAGTTGATGATACTTTTGTGTGTAAAGTACATCTTTTCATCTGGACATTTTTATCATTTTTTGAGACTTAAACTAAATCCCTCCTTGAGCCTACGTGGTCCAACCTCAAGTTTCTGTAGTTTCTTTAACACTAATCTACCCAATGTTAGTCCCTGACAGCATTCTACAGCTGACTCAACTGTAAACAAGTCGCATAACAAAATCCAGTGATGCCCGACATTCTAAGGGGAATTCATTTAGAAATGTCAGACTGAAGATAAACATTTCGGATATCAAAATATGATTTTACAAGAAATTGAATTTTCATTTCTTTTTGAGGAATATATCTTGATGTTTAACTCGCATCATTTTCAACCACAAATTATGTGAATTAAACATCGAAATATTCCTCGAAACAAATTCAATTTCTCGTAAACCACATATTTCTTATTTCTGAAATGTTTATTTTCGGTCTGGCACTTTTATTAAAAGTTAGGAAATGATATTTTTGATATTTCATACACCGTTTCATCTAGAAATTTTTACATTAATCTCGAAAGAAAATACCCACAAAGGCCATATATTTTGAGCAGTTACTTAATAAGTGTTAGCTGGATATCTCAGTCCACAGAAACTCTAGAAAACTACAAACTGTTCTTACTAGTCTTTCCTTAATGAGAACGAGAAGCAGTAAGAATACAAGATGCAGTAAGAAATTGTTCTGCTCAATTGTTTTACTAGATCGAAAGGCAGTCAAGAAACATTTCAAGAACATGTACATGACAATCTAACTTTAACTACATACAACAGCTCCTATGAGCATACACAAATCTGTCTATTAGCAAAAACAATATTGTGAATGAATGATAATACCCTGTTTGATCTGCATCTACCATGCACGGTAAAAAAATACTCCTTAACAATTTGACTTTTTCTTTCAAGGTCACATAAATGAGTGAATATACTTCACGATGAACTGTTATGTAAAATTACCAGCAAAAATAAATAGACAGGTAGATATCACTTTGCTGCATACAACACCCACTTTACTCTAGCAGTGGCTTTCTAGTCTGAATTGAAGCAGATATAATCTAATTTTAACAATTTAATTGAAATGATTTGCAATTCACTACATAAACTACTGCTGCAAGAATATTTAACAAATCTCTTTTCACAATGAAACATATTTGGTATCAAAATAAGATTTGTCACAGTTCATCTATTGTCATCTTTTCACCATTAACTCACTGTATATGACAAAAGAGTTGCCCAATATATGTGCTTTTCAAGCACATACTACATATAACACAGAAAAAAAAACTTGGCATCACAAACTGAAGTTTGCCAGC
Organism: Hydrozoanthus tunicans; assembly: GCA_026413305.1. NCBI lineage: Eukaryota > Metazoa > Cnidaria > Anthozoa > Zoantharia > Hydrozoanthidae > Hydrozoanthus > Hydrozoanthus tunicans. Next base: position 16,453 of record JAOBAT010091971.1, read on the forward strand.
ATACTGACTGTGTAACTTCATTTTTCTTTTGAGATATATACAATTTAAGAGCAAAAATTATACCACTATTCATGAACAACAAATGTTATTATTGAAATCATAAGCGATGCTTATATTACATTAAGCGGAATTTCTACAATGTTAATTGCAAAGGTCAAGCGGAAATAAGGGATTGGCATCTAAATCAAAACAAAGATTACACTAAAGCATATAGAAATAATGCCTACCCCAGTCATAACAACTTATAGAAATATTTAAATAAGTTCAACTTAACTGTAAATAGAAACTAAGCAGATTTCTGAAGAAATCTTACTTCGGACATCTTATTTACATCTAGTTAATTTACACAAACTAGTCCGACAACTGACTGGATTCGAATTATGTGTGTTATCAGATTGTAGCATAATCTATTTGTTAATGATTCACAGCGTGTTTCCTATGGGACAGAACATTTTCTGTAACTATCAAATAGGTTGTTTTGATTCCTGTAATTTGTTACTACCATACCCGGCAGAAGCAGTCAAGAGTTGGTCAAGCCAACATTATAGAGAACCAGAGGCACAAGTAACCCAGGGGGGTGCCCCAGACACACACATTTGGTGGATCAGTTTTCAGAGAGAATTAACTGGCACTTACGGTGAAAATTTCATGTGTTTAGCCATCCAATTTGTCGCTATTTTCCTGAAAGAAGTTGCTTTTTTGTTGCATATGCGTTTGATGTGAAAAAGATCAGAACTTTTCTAAAGAATAAAAAAATGTGACCAAACTCAAATGTTGGACCAGTTGAACTGGCTCTACTTGGCATGATGACCCATAAAAAATCTCAAAAACATTCACTTAGATTCTTCAATAAAATGTTAACCCAGATACTGAATCAATTCTGAGAGCACTAAACAGTTCTTACTGTAAAAATTTCAGTAAACACAAGGAATATCATTAACAAAACAGTATAAAAAAGTGAACTATTTTGAGAACATCCAGATGCCACTCCAAATAGAGATAGGAAGTATAGAAAAGAAATCTTCTGCTGCATCTTCATATAAATGTTACTTGAAACTTTAAATTCTAACTATGCACACGAAATTATTACATATAGCCTGAAGCTTTGTCAAAGGGCTCAACTGAATTTGACCTTTTTATTTTTGAAACATTGACTTAAGGTAGTTTACTAATTAACTTTCACGATCGATTCCTGAAACAGCCACGCAAGTAGTTCTTAGTTACATGCAATGGGAATGTCAATGGGTGTAGGATATATACACCCCTATCTAGTATCCACAGAAATCTTTGTTTCCGTTGTTAGACAGAAATAACTTTAAAAGAGTTTTGTTGTAGAAAAGAATAAATATATACAGTATAAGCATTCACACAACCATTGTTGTAGAAATTTGTAGCAAAACTGTTAACACTGCTAGTTCTAGAGACCTGTCTGGCAATTACTTGTCTCTGGCATTCTATCCTGATTCAGTTATTAGCCCTTAGCTTTTAACTGATGGTGTTTCTTTCCTTAAAAGTTTACAGTATAACAGCATAACCATTTGTAAGCAATGGCGGGGAGTCAGGATGGCCAAGCAGTTAGCGCTCGTGCATCCCACCACTGTGTGGACCCAGGATCGAGTCCTGGGTTCCGCATGTGGGCTGAGATTTGTCTATCTCAATCTGACTCTGAGGGTTTTTCTCTGGGCTCTCTGGTTTCCCTCCCTCAACAAAATTGACACCCAGCTAATTCTATCTGGCTGTGGAGCTGTGCTCCAAGGTCATGCATGGGCTATATAGCAGCAGCAATATACGCCTTAACATCTTTTGGTCCGACCATGTTGAGCTGCGTCCTTCACAATTCAGTCCATGACTGCAAGTAAGGGCGATTAGCTCGCTAATATTATTATTATTATCAACATTATTATTTTTTACAGCTATATATAAAAACACATAAAACAAATAAGGAAATACTGAAATAGCAAAGACATATGATGAGGACCTGCACTTAAATTGAGCCACCTCCTTTCTATTGAGCTTTATATAAACAACCATGAAAAACCTTCTAACAAAATATGTATCTAGAAAAGTTACCAAAAGAAGTTCAGGCAATTTAACAACAGAACTCTAAGCAATATCCTTGACACACATTACAATACAACAAAAGTTACCAAAAGCGCTTCTCAGACCAGAGTTTATATAATCATACTAAACAAAGCTATGTATATAATTTGACAATAAAGAATTAATTCATTTCCACATAATATTATGATATTGATTTTAAAACCACAAGAACGAACGAAGTATCTAGTCACTACATGAAAAACCTTCCTTGTTATGCTGTAGTCAGCAAGTCTGGTGAAAAAGCCCAATATGGATTGCAATCAATCAAGTGCTTTTAATGTAATCTGGAGGGATTAATTATCACCTCAGCGAATTGAAAAACTAACTTCAAGATACCAGACTTTCTAGAGGCAGGTGATGTATATATAACTAAGACCTGTGACTCAGTTTACACCTTAAATTTTTGGGGTATACATTCTGTTAGTCAGAAAATCAAAAAACTCAAATTAACTGATAAGTACCTATAGTTTAACACCCTTATAAGAGAAGATAGGAAGTCTAACCATTTTCAGAAGTAACAGCAACTGTGGAATTGCTTTCTCTATCATTTAAAAATGCAAGGTGAAGGTTCAAACTAACTGATCTCCTGCTAGCAGACTGCCAACAAACTGACTATGCTAAATGGGCTACAATAAAAACTAAAATCAACTTAGTTTTATTGAGCTGCTACCCATCATAATTGAAGCAATTTAAATAGCTTTAGTTTGCTCTATTGAATGACTTGCATTTGAAACACTAACTTTCCAAAACTTTCACTGACAGTGATGTTAAAACTTTTCATTGATTTCTTTGTTCGTTTTATAAAACACAATTAAATACTCTTTAATATTGGGTTAACTTTAGATGACCTACATGGCCATCAGGGAAGATGTTTAAGACCAAGTTTGTCTCCTCTTAGTCTGAGTATGCAATATACAGCACAGTGTCTATGTCAAGTTTGTTAGGGGGCAGTTTAGCTCCTGAAATTGAATCATTGAGCTCAGGATATACCCAGTGGTATTAACTTACTGGTAGTGGCCAAGATCCTGAACTTTTTTCATTCTACTCTATCACAGAGATCGCTTTAACCTAGTAATATCAATTAGCACAAAGAAAAAAAGCCCACAGATTATGGGGGTGTGGAAATTCATTGAAAGATCTTGTGACAGGTTTTTTGGATGTGGTCAAGAAAAATGTCAGCCAGTTATTTTAATACATGAAGTACTAATTATTTTATCTTTACTACTTATTATCTCAATACATATATTCTGTCTATATATCAAGACACTGTGACATTTGTCTTCTTTGGACAAACAAACCACAGTGGGCAGACAAATCAATTATCAAACAATTATACCAATGGCATTGCTGCTACATACAAAAATATATTTATATACAACCATTTGGTTCTAATTCTAACAAAACATGCCTTAAGAAATAATTATTGATTACCATAACAACTTGTATTTTACCTAAAGACAATAATTATTCTTTGCTCATACAATAACCAAAGGTTAAAACAACATCATATCAAATGAAAATAACTATTGTCAAGAATGAAATTTGGTCTCTGTGTTGAAAACGAGACTGTCATGCTGGAGTTTTTTCAATGAAATTCTGACCAAAAGTCATTTTTTTAAAATTTATTTTTACTATTTCAAATGAAAAAAGGTCAGCAGCTTTGTTCTAATTCACTTATGCAAAGCATGTTAATCAGAAACATGTGTCAGTGTCTTGGATCACCAAGGAAAGTAATTTAGAAATGTATAGCTTGGTCATTGTAAATGTGTTTTTAAACTGAATACATTAATGCAAGGCTTCAAAACACAAGAATTGTAAATTTTCTATATTTATACAGGCAAAAAAAATCCCTTAGTGTTATCACTTAGAATATTTGCCAATAGCAGCTGCCCCAGACATCTAATATCAGGTTGCTTGTTAACAAGCCAGTGTCAAGTCTAGATCAGCCCGGTTATTTAAAAGCAAGCAACAAACAATACTTTCAAACCAAAGATGTTTAATCACAAACAGGGTAATTTGTATACCAAGCCACAAATTAATAACTTCAATAATACCATTTTTTTCACAACTTAAACCTTGCAACCCTTAGTCATGAAATAACATATAATATTAAACACAGAACTTATAAAAAACAGAGATATCTACTGAATTTAAAAATCAATCACCCCAATAGTCTTATCTTAAACCTTTTCTTTATCCAAAACTCTGACAAAACTTTACATAAATTCACGAAATTTCTGTTTATTTCATTTTCAATTGAAAGACAAATTAAGTTATCTGCAGAGACTGGGCTTATTTTTATTTACAGAAAAAAATGTATTAGGTTACGGAAGACATCCACTGACTGACACCATTTCTTCAAACTCTTCCTCAAAATTACATTTAACCATATTCCTACAGCTTCTTTCTAATGGAAATGAAACTTTTATCAGGTGTTTCATCAGCTGTCTTATAAAATAAGAACTAAATTATATAACTGACGTTTCCTATATGTATATTGGCTGTGAAAGACCACAGTTAGGTTTGAAGAACTGGAGGCTTTTGGCATATTTCCCTTGGTAATTACAATTTCAATGATCTATCTGGATATCTGCCAGTCAAGTAATTATAAAAACATACTAACCTCCAGTGACAATTGTGAAAACATGCCATTTCCTTCAAACTCCTGAACCAAATCCTCACAAGTTTCCTCATTCCCAGAAATTCCATTGCAGCCTAAGGGTTATTAGAAAAGAAATTTTAAGAATCATGTTTACTATGCATATTAAAGGCCATCTTAAGACTTTGGAATTATCATCTACTTGAAAATGTTTTGGACCGCAAAAAATAACGCTCATGTCATGCAATCTACATGAAACGACCTTTCAGGAAAACTAGAGGGACCCTAAAAGCGAGGGCAGGGAAGGATAAAATTTACCCAGTTTACTAAAGAAGCATACATAAAAAGTTATGTTTAGCTTCCCACAACATAAAAACAACAGTGAAATGGATAGTTGATTATCATTTGCGTCACGCTTCGTAAAGCAGCTGGCCGAAAAAGCGACTGCTACAAAAACCAAACGCTTCTAATCACTTCTAATCGTTACTTGTCTTGTCACGAAACTTTATTCATTGAAAAAAAGCGATGAACGGTTTTGGCAGACCAAAAGTGGCATGAAGATTTTGTACAGTGCCTATTCTTATTCAAATTCGAAAACTGTTTTGCACCTTTTGTGGGCCTTCGCGCCAAGAAAACGCCTTCTAAATCCTTCGCCTCGGCGACAAACCCGTCAAAAACAATATCTACTTTTTACTGGTTCGCAAACTTTTAGTTGGTAAAGACAAAATTTCGCCTTTAGCGACTAAATAATCTATACTACCAAAATTTTAGTGTTTTCGCTTTCACCAAAGGTTACTGTCGTAACGTGATGTTTCAAGAACTCGCAAAATTACGTCTGGCTTTTGTCTCTTTTCATGGAAATGAGCCTTTGAGCTCGGAGCAATAATTCAAAACAGCTTTAATTTCGTAACGCAATATTTTTGCCCCGGGGCCCAACTCATCTTCAAAATTCCTGAACTCGATTCTAAAGTGGTCCACACAAAGAAATATTCGAACTGATCGTGAAGTTGTTCGTACACAACATGTATTAGAACTGGTACTTACGACCGAAATACACGAACGCGCATGCCAAACTTGCATTTAAAATAAGAAAAACAACACGACATCTTTCGGAATATCACGTTTTCTAGAATCAAAACCTATTCACTAAACACATTGCAATTGTACAACTGTATTCTAGAAGGAAAGAAAACTAAAGCAATATAAACAAGTCAAAATCACACAGTTAACAATTTCATATCAAGCAGACTCACTGACAAACGATATGGCAAGCCGAATACGAAATGAGATCAGCACAAGTTTCTTCGTCCCCGCAGGCATAAAGAAAACTTGGTTGTTTAGCTGACGTAACTAGTTTAAAGGCATTTGGTTCATATTTGAAAGAACTTTAAGAGTATTTGCGCAAAAAGTTACATATATTCTTTCGAAAACATTAAGCCATTTTGGTTGGATCAGAACACAACTCCCGCTGATTGCGAAAATTCTTTAAACTTGCCTAAACAAAAGAAATAAAGCTTTCACCACCAGTAAATCGATTCATTACATTTAGGAAAAGTAAACAGCACTGAAACGAATGAGACAAGGCTGCCGCTGAAATTTATATTTTGCAGCTGAAAGAATTGCTTAGAAAGCGACATTAACTAACCACACCGAACGAAATGAAAAGAATATAATAATTTATCGTTCATTAAAGCGCGGCTGCTTCCTATGTGCCGTTAGCACGCAAGATTGAACTCTACACGAAGCCTTCATCCATGCTTTGCTTGTGAGCTGTTAATTCGAGTTAAACCGAGTTAACTATCTGCTGATCTAAGCGGTGAACTTGCGTGAGCGAAGCCACCGTAGAGTTTGCCTATTTCTGCGTGACACCCGGTTTGCATGAACGTAGCCGGTGATAAATGTGAGGTGTGAACTGGCTGCGCCGACAGTCTTGAAATAAACAGAGCAAGTCTTGAGTCTGTGCAAAGATTCTACAAAAGTAGAGCAAGGTTCACTGAGTCAGTAACAAGACCCCTGCTCGAACTACCCATACTTAGTTAATATGTGGGACAATGTACGTCGAAACCAACGACAGTCATAGTTTGAAAGAAGAAAGCCAAATTGTCTGGCACATTTCGCCTATTCGCGACTAAAACAAATATAAGACTCTTCTTCGAACCCCATATTCAAAAGCTTTGAAAATAGACCAGTTTCAGCGCGAATAGATATAAAAAAGTTTTACATCAAAAAGATTTTAATTACCTTAGAATTTGGACATCGTGTCGGTGTAGAAATCAATTTCAATGAAAAGCGACCAGACAAAAGTTGATGGGGTTTGCAGGCTGGCAAAGGAGTGCATAACAAGCATGTCCGACTCGTGTCACTCCCATGGCCTTGCGTTACCGCTTGCATTAATAGCCACCAACTTTACCGAATCAACACTGAACTCGAATATCTCCATATCTAGACACTAACTTGAAAGGGCAAATAAAGAAAATCTTGAGTTCTATTTCATCAATTCTGCGACAAAAGGGACGTGTTAATCGCCCGTACGAATGAAATTCACGAGCAATGGACCCTTGTTCATTTCGAAAGTCGCACACGCAAGAAATGCTACAACCTCCTCACGAAATTTGAATAGAAAACACTAACCGGAAGAAATTTGGCGAATTCAAAATGATATCAGTCTCAATACTAAACAAGGAACAAGGACAACTGAATGCATTTGCGATATTTGGTTATTCAAAGATTCCAATGATCGCGCAATATGAAAGCAAACAAGCGTTTTGGCAAAGCATATAAATACGAAGATATTTTTATTAGTTTGCTTACAAGAGAGCAATCATGTCCTCTGTGACCTTTTTGCCCTTTCACTAATAAACATTCGTTTAACGATCTAGGATATCCTCTTCTGTAAACTGCGTTGAGTTAGATCTGGTTTTGACTGCTGTAATAAACGCGAGCCAGCTGACGGCGAACAGTCTTACTAGCGTCGAGATCGCGCGAACAGTTTTCTTCTCAAAAACACGAAATATTTACAAGGCAGTTTTGTCTTGCAGTTGATGAAAGTGGAACTGTAGTATACTTTCCTCAGGAAATACCTCAAAGAAATCAACGGTTACATGCCGTGTACCGAAGTGTGTGCTTCCTTCGCATTCAAAGCAAGATACTGCTGCTCTATGGTTTTCACCCGATCCCACATGCGAAGTTCACAACCTTAGTCCTTACTTCAAAAGCACTGCTCAATAGAAACTAGGAACGGCAAAAAAATAAATTTACCTTGAAAGAAACTTTTTGCCCTCAGGTAGCTCACTGTTAACCTCAGAATAGAAATTTTATCCAGTTTCGTGACAATCTCTTCAGGAAAAGGCAACAATCGAGCGAGATTATCCAACTCTGCATTCAGCCGATCGCGATGTCTCTTCGACGGGTTACCAGGCCTGTATCACAGTCAAGACAAATGGAAAGCCAATAATATCAACATCAAATACTGGACAATTTTACCTCAAATCAAAATCCTGTGAATACAAACTTGGTGGTAGAATTTTAGGTGAGAATTACACATAAATATTACACCACAACGGAGCGAAATGCGAACAATTGTTTGTCACCAACATCACGTACATATTCAAACCGATTTCACGAAGCACGAATAAAATATTTCCCATACCCTGTAGCCTTTTTCTTCCTTTTTAGCTTGTTGTTCGAGTTCATATCTTGCATGTTTAATTCCTCCAGTTTGGCGGTGTTACAAAAACTCTGACGGTATGAACTTTCAACTGTCAAACACCGACCCAAAACTTCTTGAATGGAAAGCCAGCTTCTCTCTCAGCGCCAACCTTCCAGCCATAAAAATAATGACGTCCAAATTTCCCCTCTGTAGTTTTCTGCCTGTCACGATTTCTGATTTCCCTGACAGAAACAGGTTCAACACAGTTAATGCTTTTTTTCTGTGAGCACTGGAATAAACTGATACGGCTAGTGGGATTGAGTAGGGCCGAAGATGTCCACAAGGCAGCCGAGTCGAATCAGACGAAAAGTGGAGGTGATTGACAAGGCGACTAGTTCAGGCGGTGTATTGATCAATGTCTTTGGCAGTGAGGGGAGAGTAGTGGCACGCTATTGGCTCACGCACCGTGGCAGACACGATAATTGGTTTGTTTGCAATACGGCTTTGGTAATTTATGCAACATTTACTACCCGGTAAATTCCACGCTGGGGTGATCTGATTGTGTTTCCTGAGTTTTCGTCTGGAGGACAAAACACTCAAATCAGCGTTTTAGAAAGGCTTGTTACAGCCACATAAAAAAAAACGAAAGCGACCCATTGTTCAAAAACTTCTCTAAATAAAAAACCACTGCGGTTGCGCGCTTTCTGCCTGCACGACACGTGAGCGAAAATGCTAATGACCTTCAGTCAGCGGTTCAACAGAAAAACAAATCACGATAAAAAGAAAATGAAGTTAAGTTTTTGGTTTAGCTTTTCACACATTGCCTTTCAGTTGTTGGTGCCGTTTGGAAATACAAAGCGTAATCGTTCAGACATCATAAATGACTTCTTGGAACAATTTTTCGCGTGCGCTTGCAAAAATCGTTACATCCATATTTGGGACAGGTGAAGGTTCGAGTGGAAAACAAAAAAATTTGGAAAACAAACGTTTTAGGATAAAACAAAGAAAGCAACTTCAGGATGATAGCAACAACTTCTTGTACCAAATGATTAAATTTTTATCTTTCTGAATGAATACCGGCTAGCCTCCCACTGGTCGCTTACGTCTGTAAAAAAGGCCTGAGGTGCAACGAATTTGCGCATGTCCTGTATAATGAATAGCGGAAGGGAACAAGTCACGCTCGCTTACACAGCCACACGAATGTCTTGCTCGTTTTATTCCCCAAATAGGCGGAAACACGTTTCTTTGGAGTAACTGAATATGCCGTGGCGGTTGCCTTTTAACTTCTATTTTTACCTTTGCTTTCTAAACCCTCGATGCCTTCAACAAACCGGATATGCAGTTGTGAAATATCGGCTTTGAGTTCTAATCTTATGGTTTCTAGATCTTCCTTTGTCTTTCATTTGACCAACTGCTAGGTAAAACAATAGGTTCGAAAAAACCGTCTGCTGCCAAACACCATTCTAAGTTCCTACTAAATCTCGCGGATTAACGGAAGCTTTGGTTTTAATGAACACTTTGAATACATCAATAACTTCAACTCATCTTTCTGGTTTTTCTTAAAACTTGGCCGAATTGAGCGTCAAGTTCTTAAACTGTTGTTATTTTCAATTTTCTTATTTTTCGAGGTACAACAATTTCCCTTCCGAGTTCTATGAGTTCTCCTTGCCTTAATTGGGCTGAAAATGCCTTGGACCTTTCAAAACAGACAAAGAGACGTCGTTCATTGTATGAATCGTCGCATTGGCACTAGATTGTTTTCGTTCAACTAAAGCAAAACTCTCCGACTCCGTGTTTCATTCATCTAAATTGAAAAACTAACACTAACGAAAAAAAATTTATAAACAAATCGGCCTCTGCAGCAGATATTCTATACCGGATTGAAAGGTTTTCGGCCGGCTGCAGTGAAGGCTAAAGCAGATGTTGCAGCCCACAAAACTAGCTGCACTTTCGATTAATGTGCCGTTTTGTATATGATCTCGCGCGATCATCTAGAAGTCGAAAGGTTAAACTCAGTCACTGCGGGAAGATCCAAAATTCTGAGCTTCCAACGGCGAAGTTTAATTATTAGAGTGCTTTTTAACGATGGAATCAGTCAAATTTCTGACTGCTCGCTAGCGTATACAATACCTGCACTCTTTATATAACTAGTGAACGTCTTATTTCTGGACCGAAGTTGAGTGTTCTTGAATGTTTTAGGGCTTTCATTTCTGGACCGAAGTTGAATGTTCTTGAATATTTTAGGGCTTTCAAGCTCGAATGTTCTTGCTTGATGTACACGCCTTTTTTAAGAGAAAATCTTTATAAGGACAGCGAAGTTCGGAAAATAAGCTGCTTCTTGTACAAAAAAGCGTGCACTCGTTTCCTTTTTTTTTAAGCGCAATCTCGTTTCGGAAGCTTAGTACAGCTATAAAAAATCGATTGTTGCAATTCATGTTTTGTGCCGTAAGGTAACGAAATAGAGTTCTCGCCTCGGGTCTGTTCTTAGCATGTTTTTAAATTCCAGCCGACTGTTTTTACAAGGACGCCGATTTTTCATACGGCGTTCTTAAAAAAAAAACGTTCTTAATGATAAGAATGTATTTTAAAGTTTTCTTAAAAATATTGTTAGAAGTGCTTGAGGGAGGCTTCTTCTACACGTGAGCCCGCAAACACCCCTCCGCTGAGTGCCGTTCAAAGCAAATTCAAAGGCTCGATCTACCTATTCGCATGTACACGCATGTCCGCTTACTTAGGCAAAACTAGTATAATAGTAGCGAGTTTAACTGCTTGAACTCCGCGTTTTTTTTCTCTTTTTAATTCAATGTTTGCAAAAATTCATCAAGCTATTTAAATGGTGATAGTTAACGAGCAAGGTTAGCGGTTAAACCGGTTTAAATAACTTGATTGGTACGGTAGAATAAGATAGGGTGCGGTAGAATAAGATAAGGTGCGGTAGAATAAGATAGGGTGCGGTAGAATAAGATAGGGTGCGGTAAAATAAGTAAGGGGACGGTAGAATAAGATAGGGTATGGTAGAATAAGATAGGGTATGGTAGAATAAGATAGGGTATGGTAGGATAAGATACCGGTACAGTAGGATAAGATAGGGTACGGTAGAATAAGATAGGGTATGGTAGAATGAAATAGGTTACGGTAGAATAAGATAGGGTACGGTAAAATAAGATAGGGTATGGTAGAATAAGATAGAGTACGGTAGAATAAGATAGGGTACGGTAGAATAAGATAGGGTACGGTAGAATAAGATAGGAAATGGTAGAATAAGATAGGGTGCGGTAGAATATGAAAGGAAGCGGTAGAAAGACCTAAGGTACGGTAGAATAAGATAGGATATGGTAGATGAATAAGATAGGGTACGGTAGATTAAGATAGAGTATGTCAGAATGAAATAGGTTACAATAGAATAAAATAGGGTACGGTAGAATTAGATAGGGTACAGTAGAATAAGATAGGGTACGGTAGAATAATATAGGGTATGTCAGAATGAAATAGAATACGGTAGAATAAATAGGTTACGGTAGAATAAAATAGGGTACGGTAGAATGAGATAGATAGGGTATGGTAGAATAAGATAGGGTATGGTAGAATAAGATGGGGTACGGTAGAATAAGATGGGGTACGGTAGAATAAGATAGGGTACGGTAGAATAAAATAGGGTACGGTTGAATGAAAAAGGGTACGGTAGAATAAGATAGGGTACGGTAGAATAAGATGGGGTACGGTAGAATGACATAAGGAACGGTAGGATAAGATAGGTTACGGTAAAATAAGATAGGGTACGGTAGAATAAGATAAGGTGCGGTAGAATATGAGAGGACACGGTTGAATAAGATAGGGTGCGGTTAAAAAAGATAGGGTATGGTAGAATAAGATAGGATGCGGTAGAATGACATAGGGTATGGTAGAATAAGTTAGGGTACGGTAGGATAAAATAGGGTACGGTTGAATGAAATAGGGTACGGTAGAATAAAATAGGTTACGGTTGAATGAAATAGGGTACGGTAGAATAAGATAGAGTACGGTAGAATAAGATAGGGTACGGTAGAATGAAATAGGGTACGGTAGAATAAGATAGGGTACGGTACAATTAGATAGGGTACGGTAGAATAAATTAGGGTACGGTAGAATGAAATAGGGTGTGGTAGAATCAGGTAGGTACTGTAGAATAAGATAGGGTATGGTAGGATAAGATAGGGTATGGTAGAATGAAATAGGGTACGATATAATAAGATAGGGTCAGTAGAATAAGATAGGGTATGGTAGGATAAGATAGGGTATGGTAGAATGAAATAGGGTACGATATAATAAAATAGGGTACGGTAGAATAAGATAGGGTATGGTAGAATGAAATAGGTTTCAATAGAATAAGATAGGGTACGGTAGGATAAGATAGGGTATGGTAGGATAAGATATGATGTGTAAAATAGGATAGGATGAGGATCGAAGAAGAGGTTACGACATTCGAATGAATGACGACATATAAGATTCCCTTGTAGGACAGGAGGGGGATAGTAGGGACAAGAGAGGGACAGAAGAGGGACAGGAGAGGGATGGGGTATGTAGGGTGTTTTGAGATCTTTTTGCTCCCTTTCCTAACAAGAACGATAATGTTAATAACAGTATCAATGATAAAAATAAAATATCATTCTTAATACTGCGCGTAAGTTCAAACTCTATGCGCTCACAGGCTACTGACTTAACTAATTCGAAATAATTATCTGAATTATAGTAATTCTAGAATAATAGCTCTAATCTTTTTAAAAGGATGTTTGTACAAAAGCTTTTGAGGTCAGCTTTAAAAGTTTGAGAGTTTCTGAATACTTCAAGAAATTGGGAATTAGGCCAGCTCCAAAGTTTTGGTGCAGCGATCGAAGATTTGGGTAACCTTGGCAAGCACGGCGGTTACGGAGATTACATTTCCGGAGCCAGGCAATTTACAGCTTAATTTAAAAATGAAAAGTAAAGTTTGAAACTGCATAGTTAATCCAGCTTTGGTTCTAAATAATTCTTCCTGAAAGACGCGGAGCTTAACTAAAGTCGGTTAGTCGAATTCCTTGACCTAATTTTGCATCTTGCTATGTTGATAGTGTTAAAATTTTTCTGACATTTCCTGCTAAAGAAAACGACCGGCCAAGAATTGTGTAGCCTGCATGTATATAGCAAGCGTTTCTGTTGGGTTTTGGCGAGATTTCCTTTTTGGCCTAGCGGAAATTGGGGCGGTTTAATTTTCGCCAACGGCCCCCCAAAAAATTTCGCTAAAAACTCAACGGAAACGCTTGTTATGCAAGCCACGAATCGCGTTTTGCTTGTTAGTGATTTTTTTTATTTTGGTGTAAAAACTAATACAAGAGTCGTTTGTTCTGTTGCAAAAAGCCGATAGATCAATATCAACAAAGAGTCGAACAAAACCTCTGCGTGTGGACAGATGGTGAAGGCAGACCGCTTAAAGTCATGTGGGACCATTTCCTTGTGCATTTGAATTAGGTTGAACACAATAGAACTGACGGACTGTCCTTTCATTAAACTCTCATTTAGTAAGATTTTATTTCTGGCTTAGTAAAACGTTGAAACAAATATGAAAAGAAATACTCAACCGGAATGAATTCTTGTCGCACATTATTTGCAAACTTCAACGTCGGCGAAGGCACTCAATAAACACGACGCAAATTTTATTAGCTTGTGTGTCAGTCCGCTTAAACGCGAATTTTTGGTTTGGTGCGACAGTCGGACCGCTATGAGAGGGTCAGTAACACCGGTTAAGGTAGGATGACGCGTTGGACAATGCTGAGTTTGCGATATTGAAATATGACCTACAAGGTTGTGGGTGAGTGCAGATCTATTAAGGTCATTCCATCGAAATAGAATCTGCACCTAGATTTTTGTCAAACTTTCCTCATTTGTCAATCATTATATGCAAACTGTAAAAATGGAATAAAAAAGGGGTGTGCCCGGGTTAACTTTTGAGATATGATTGATACAAACAACCCCTCCAGGGCTATTTTTTTGTTGTTGTAAGCTTGAAGTTAAAACTATAAATTTCTTATGTGGCCAACCAAGGTAACATCGAGGAGCGTAAGGGAAATAAAGGAAGATAACTTAAAGAGTTCTCCTGGATTAGAAGAATAATTTTTACGTGATTTTAAGCAAAAACATTTTTGGTAAGAAGCAGCCTGTAAGAAGGCATTTTTGTGTGCTTTTGTTGTTACTATATTTCAATAAGTCAAAAAAACAGTGTATTCTTGTCTATGTTTTTTATATTTTTCCACACTTGCAACACTCAGGTTTTTCCTATTCTTTCTCTTCAGAGAGTCGTGTTGAAGTTTGACTGATTGACGAAAAAATATCGTGGGGTACCCGCGCTTGTTTACTGGCAAAACATGTGCTTTTTTACCCCATTTCCGAGTGGAGACTGGAACCGAGTTAAACAAAAAGCCCCATATTTTATGAAGAAAACTACTTTTTTGCTTAACTTTTTCTGATATGTCTTCGAGAGCTCAACATTCACTAGAATATGACAAAAATGTGTAAAAATTTTAAAGTTTCTAATATGCGCAGTAAAGATGCGCAATGCAAAACTGGGGAATTACCTGAACTTGAGTTGCCACACTTTTCTTTACCTTAGGAGCGTGCCTGGCCCGCGCCTGACTGGCCTTGATAGTTAAAAATAAAATTGCTTTTACTGTTCACGAATTAGCAGGTAGAATAATTTTCCACAGGTAACCAAGGCTCGAGCTCACAACTTGTGTAGGTCGCGAGTTATAAGAGAATGTGTGGCACACTAAAACTGTGACTCAGTCGATTTTCAGAAAAATATATGAAATAAAAACGCTCAAAACTTTGAAATATTTCTAGAGGTTGTCAACTACACGGCAAGACAAGACACACAGTAAGTGGTTTTGAAAAGGAATTTTATTTCATATTTGTTCTGTAAACCGCCCGAATTGACAGTGTCAAGAGTGTCCAATACTTAACACTTCTATTCTGTTTCAATTGAGGTGATAGTGACAGAATATCTCCTGAGCGCCGAAAAAAACACTTTTGCTATTTGAATCACTTAGCGTGACGAGACTCACGCGTGAGCAGCTTAACATGTAACAAACGTGTTTTGACAGTTTGTCAACTACAAAATGTCGTAAGCGGCGTCGTAAAACAGTGAAATTTAAACTTCCCGTGTTTTCACAGCAAACTTTTTCAGTATCGCAACGTGAACCCAAACGGACGCGAAGCGACTTCTTCCGTCCGCCATTTTGTTTTGGTGTCATTATCTACTATTTCGGAGATAAATATTGTCTCATAGCTACTATTTCTAAACTAATCAAATCGCGCGTAACCGAACTGGTATATACTAAATTCTCTTATAACTCGTAGTGAGCCCTGGTTACCTGTGAAGCGACCAGGCCGGGAGTTCTTGGTTTCATCGACCGGAAGAGAAAAAGAGAAACTTGAAAAGCGATGTGAATAAGTTAAAATGGTGCAGCACATTGTTTTGTAATAATTGAGATGAAAAAACTAGATGCAGAGCCGATTCTGTTGAAGTCAAGTTGAGTAACGTAGTTCAAATTCTCATTAGAAAACAAGCTTAAGTACAGAAATGCGTGGGAGGTGCCCGTTGAATGGGCTCGTTCTCTGTGTCCCAGCTTAAAAACCCAACCCACCCGGCCCGGCCTTTGTGAATCAGTAGCCCTGCAACTGGTACTGCTAGACGAATTATAACTGTGGTTTGTTCCGAAAAAAAAGTGGGAACTGCCTGAAACTTTAATCTAGAACCCGAACAGAATAAGAAAGCTTATGTGTGCGCGAGAGTTTGTTTCTAATGTTAAGAAAAAAAACTTGAAAAACTGTATTTTAGTTAAGTCTAATTTGAATAAAAATATACCGCGAAACAGGTTAGTTTGCGCGCTAAAAAGTTACAACTCTGCCAGAAACAGGCTTCTAATCTCCGGTAAAACTTATTCAGGTCTAACATAGAACTCATCTGTTTAAACCATAATATACGTACATGCATAGTGTTGATGCCGGAAAAGACACAAAATCCTTTACGATATGGCCTCTCTTTACAAGGAAGGCACGTCTCCAAAGAAATAGCGCATATACATTTAACGGGATAGCTAGTATCTTACAACATATAAAATAATTGCGGAAATTTTCGGGGGGGAAACAAACAAGATTAAAATACTTTACGAGCCTTAAAGTCCAAAACACGCTTTTACTAAACGAGAAGTTATTTCAGAAAGAAATGAAACTTGTTTTCTGTGCATGTTGATCACATTTAAATCTAATTCTACCCTGTTTTGTTTTGGATTCATTTTGATTACAGATCGTTCATTCCCCAATGCCAAGATCCTTTCCCTAACACTAAAATTCTTAAGGGGAAACTTGGAAGATACAAATAGTTCTTGAGAAATATCATAAATGGCAAATGGTACAAAATATAAACCATACCTTAGATTGAACCGGCTCTTGTATGAGTTTAAACGATCGCGTGGCTTCTTTGCGTGATATGAAGGCAGTTGAGATCGCCTCTCACAGTTTATCGCCTGCTTCAGTTAATGTTTTATTCATGAATATGGACGGTACTTGCAGCGAACCGTTTCAAGTTTGGTTTAATTTCTTTACGGTTCTTTTGGAAAACATTTTATACGACAGGGCTATCGTCACATTTCTCACAGCGTATGAGCGGGTACTTAGTGTTTAGTTCGAAAAATGTTTTCGCAAGTTTTCTGAAGACAAAACACAACGACTTTGAGCTAACTGGTTCCAAAATTCTCCAGAGAAACTTCATCAAAACTAACAAAGTACGACGATGAAGTGATTGTGGTTTGATCAATTATATAACAAGAAATAATCAAGCTCGTTTTGAACTAAAAAGGTAAAACCATAAACCGCCTGTTGTATATAAATAGTCTCTTTTGGTAAGTTCTCGACAATAATATTCGAAGCTGACAAAAACTTTCTTTTTCTTTAGCTATTAACACATCCGTTTGGACATATGGCAAGTGGCGCGCGTGCAAGCTAGAATTGGCCTTTATCATTAATGGTGACATTTCTGATGACAGAAAGACGTGTACTCGACATATTAAGTGGCCCTTAGTGTTATCTGTGCCGGCACTTAAGCAAGTTGTGTACTCGGACACAAACACAAGCAGTTGCTTCTCATGCGTTCATTAATTTGTCACGGCAAGAAAAAAGAGCGCATACAGAGTTGGTATACATTGTTTCATAAATATATGTAAATTAAAATACGTGAGATGGAGAAATTGTACTCTCAAAACCCATAAGATATTGTTCATGTCACTTTTTGTTAAACTCAAAGGAGAAAACGGGAAAGGTGTATGTAATGACATAGTAGAAGGGAAGACTTAGGAGCGTTTGCTTTGAAACAAACAGATTTCAAGAACGAAAGGCGCTGTTCTGCAGCCGAACTATGAGGCCGGAGCAGTGCTACTCAGGGCAACACGTTGCGTGCAAAGCCCTTATTTGCTAATTTATTTATGTCTTCCAGTTGTGGCGAAAGAACCTCTCCTGTCTTGGCCACAGAGAAAGTGTCAGGGCTGAAATGGCACGCAATGTTTGATTTACGATAAAATAAATTTAATCATTAGAGTTTTGATTAAACAATCGCTATATTTTCTAGAAGGTGAGGAAATTTAAAAAAAAACTTAAAACGCAGAAAGAAAATTATAATAAAAATTGGATTTCATAATTCAATACTTCACTCCTTGCTTAGTTTTTCACTCGTTCATTACGTCATGGAATCTCTAACTTGCCCGAATCATATCTCAAGATATTATTTGTAAAGATGAAAATCTTCAGTTATAGTTTAATCCTTGAAATGAGCAGTAAGAGCAAAACAAAACCGAAAATATGTATAGAGTTGCTCCTTGAAAGCTAACACGACAAATTTTCGCCTGTACTGAACTCCCGTTGTTATGGCCTTTATGAGGCCAAGGTCGTGGCGTGCGCGTGAAGACTGTTTGTATAAGACAAAAATATATTCTTTTGCAACAAGCTTTCAAACTCTAAACGCTTAGTTTTCTCAATAATATTTCACTAATCCGCGCAGAATAAAATAATAACAACATATAGTTTTCGTTCTAACGACGTGTTCAACGGAAGAATTATTCGAACAATCAATACTGGTTTAAAGTATTTTTGAACTGGTCAATTATTTTTGAATTCTCTTTATCGACCCGTTCACGCGATGGCAAACGGATCAAGAATAAACCCTTAATTCGTAAACAAAAATGGGAAACAAATCATTTTTGTGAGTTCTACCTTTGATGTTGACTTGCACCGTAAATCCTTTTGTTTGAAGCGATCCGTGAGGTAAGGATCTTGCGGGATATCGCGTGAGCTCAAACTCTCGCTTCAGGGAGCGGAAGAAATACTCGACAACTCAATTGTGTCGCTATTTTTAGCTCAAGGCATACAAGCAGTAAATTACAAAACGTTCCGGCAGAAACAAAGAACAGAACGAGGAAGTTACTTTTGACACTGAAGGGCGGCAGATAGCTTAAATGAGTGAAGCAATTCTTGTAGTTGAACTAATAAAAGTCGAATCGGCTCTCATGTGAAGTTTACCCCACCAGGAGATGACAAAAGCTTATTTCGATCTTGTGGTTAACAAATGATTCCACCTGCCAAACACTACGAAACAACGCTTAAAGGGCTTATTACCTTGTCCCGTCGCTGATTTGTTGACGGTTCAATGCTTTTACTTGGCTACAAGACACACGAAGAACAACGATGAACTAATGCAACTTTTGCCATGGAAAGAACGTCAAATAAAACGAACTTAACTGTGTACAAAGGAATCTAAATGTTGTCAGATACTTTCTTGTTGATGCTGTCTGTGGAGGGATTTTAATTTTTTCATTCAAAGTGCTTAGAAGAAATTTAGATTTAGATTTTAGGATGAAAAAGGGAGTTCTGTTGTCGATTTATATCCCCACTATAATCACGTTTTGATTTTTAAGTTTTCTGTTAGACAGAGCTTCTGGCGATAGGTCTTATTTATTGAAAATTACTGCCCATAGGAAGTTTTACCTCTGAAAACAAAATTTCAAAATTCATCCCATCTTTAATTCATTCACGCTGTGTTTTTTGCTGCATTAAAAATGCGACGAAGTACATCTTGCCAATAGCTCTGCGGCGAGAACTACCGGGATATGTCAAGTTTTGCCCAATTCTGTCTTCTGGTAACAACTATGCTGAACTCGACAGCGTATTCAAGTTGCACAAGTTTTCGTTTTGCGAAGTATTGGAAATAAATGGTCGGGGCAAAGAAAAAAAAATCATTGAATGCGTTTAACGTTTACAATAATATCCGTGACAGTTTATATGCGAAAATATTCGGACTTATAAATTTTCGGATAAAAAAGAGAACTGAAAAACTTAACCGTCCAAAAATTTAACTTTCCAACATTTAAATTTCCGAAAGTTTGAAAATATACTTAAACTTAATTATTGACTTCGCGAGCCTAGTGTTATGAGGAACCAATTTAAAGCTCGGGGTCAGCTCAGGCCCGTCGGAAACAAATTAATATTGGCTGGGCTGCGAGCATAACTGTGAATGACAGAGGCTCCCCCCCTCCCCCAATCCGGACCTGGCAATCTGTAAAATTCTGATTTACTACTCTTCGTGTATTCTCCATCTGCATTTCGAAGGCTTAGATGTTGTTTTTAAACCAGTTCAGTGATAAGTTTTCGAAGTTTATCTACTGTCGTCGTTTGTCCGAAACTCAGGAGTAAAAAAGTTCTAACGTTTTTTTTCAGAAATTTGTTGTCCGAAAGTTTACGGGCGAATATTTTCGGAGTACTCTCGTATACGCACACACACCTTTTTTCATCATTTTGTTACCATTTCTCTTTTTTATAATTAAAAAGTCATTACTAGTACTTTCCAGCGCCTGTGCCAAAGTTACTTCGTGAAAATAAAATAACCCTAATCAAAACATGTTCATGTCTTATGTTCATATTTTAATACTTACCTAAGAAACAAAAACGAATTAATGATGCGACATTTCCAAACTGAAAAGTACACGTCATTCTTCGTACAGTAACTTGCCTCTTTACATGTCCCGGCATCTCGGCTTGCCGTCTCTATTGTATTTTGCCTTTTCGAATTTCGTTTAAATGTAAGGCGGGCTATCCCGGCGAGACAACTTTAGTGCATGTAACGCCTAAAGCCGAGGATATCTCGGCCAGGCGGGACAACATTTGACATTTGTGACGCACGAAACGTTACTATTTCGGCTTTGATCAGCAAACAATGCATAAGGAGAAAAAGGGGAAGTATTTCTGTTCCAAATCTTGCACAAATGGGGGAAATTAACTGTGTTCAACGAACGGGCGATCTCACAAAAAATAATCCAAATAAAACTTGTTTCTACCTGGCGGGATGACATCTTTGCATGTAAACGCCAGCTTATTATTGCCCCGGCAAGCCGAGAATATCTCGCTCCATGTAAAGGGGCCCTCAGAACAGAAGAGAAAACCGTAAATACACGTTTGAATGCATGCAGCGTGCTGACCCTCTACGCCGTCGTTTTCAAGGCTAACTTTAGGAGTAATGGGGACAACTGAACCTTCTACAAAAACGTTTCAACCTTCGTCATGGCTAGTTAAATTATGTTTCTAGCAATATAACGAGTGGTTGGCAATTCCACGGTATATTCTCATCGTACGAAAATTGCCTCCCTTCTAAAACTTTTAATCCCGGTCAGTTATTAACATCTATTTTCTCCTTACATAACACATACAAAACAAAGATGTTTTGTTCTGTGAAAATGAAAAATAAAATTCTCCCAAACTTGTTCCATGAATAGCATGGGCTCTAGTCGGGAGAATTTACCAGTACCACTGGGCACTGGGGCCGAAAGAGTTTATAGTGTGCACAATAAAACGTCGATATTTTAGTTCGTGGAAATAATAAAACATTTCAAACTTTAAAAAGTGTACACTTGTCAGGAACCTCCTCCCTCCCTCTGACAGGACGTTTTGTATGCTTGAAAAAAAAAGCCAAAACTCGTTATCGACTGCTAAACAATAAAAAAATCACTAAAAAAAAAATTCATTCTCTAAGAAAGAGTTAATGTCTTCGTAAGATAAAAAGAAATGCCAAACTCCTTGACATTCATTAAATAATCGTTCACAGCCAATAAGACTGGGGTCTGGCTTAGCCATTGCGCATAAATAGCATTGTTAAAATTGTTTCCTAGCAATAAAGTTGTTCTAGAATATTTTTGCAACATTCGAATTCTCCTTGACAGCGTGGGAGGAGATGCACAAACCGTTTGGAAAACCACGACGAGGCTTGAACGGCACTGCGCATTTCATTGCAGCCCTGTAGCTGTTCGTCACTTGCACATCAAGTTGATTAATCACTTAAAATTTTCCTCGCTCTGTAGTCTCATCTTATCTTTTACTTCATCGTTGGAAGCATTATCAACAACATTAAGTCACATGAGTATCATCACAATCATCAACTATCTTTATCAGTTCCATCACGTCATCACCTTTATCTTCGCAATCACAACCATTACTAACATAACATCACTGCCAACATCATCACCTTTATCATCATCCGCATCATCATAATCACTATCACTCGACCAAAATCATTATCATCACCATCACTATCATCACAATCATCATCGCAATTATCATCCCTGTCGTTTCATTTCTGCTATCATCGTCACCACCATCACCACCATCATCATCACCATCATTACATCACCATCATCATCACCATCATCAACAACATAACTTTGATTGTTCATGTACTACACTATTCACCATCAATCCTCATCTTCATTATCACCACCTAAGAGTTGACTAGCTCCACCATGTTCATCGACCAAATCAAACTTTCTCACCCGCCTAGGCCGTCGACATCTCTTAACACACAGCCACAAAATTACTAACAACAATATCAGGACCACGAGGGCAACAGCTGCCACAAAACCTGCAAAGCAATGTTAAGACTTGCATCAGTCTAAACATGAAAGGTAATATTAGAATAGCTGCACGTTGGAATGCACCGTGCTGGTCACCTGCACGCCTTTAATAGTTCTAGAAAAGTAGCACGTGAAAAGCCCGGTTTGAAGTTTCTACGACAACAAGAACGACCTACAGAAAATTCTGTCAAAGTTCATTTACCTTAAAGAAGAACACTTTTATATAATTCTAGATCTATTCATTTGGTGTAATTCGGAGAAAACAGAAAGCAAACTAGCCATACGTGATCGAAAAGGGCGAGGAACAAAGTGTGTTTTTTGTGAGCTATCGTCGTCGATGTTGCCGTCCTTAAATCTTAAGCTCGCTACCTCTTATTTTAAGAACAAACAATGGTACTCAGGCCTTTAAGTAGTTTACTGAATTTCGGATGGCTCAAACAGGGTTAGGTTTAGCAAAACTTTGAAAGTGATATTTAATTCTCTCTAAAACCTTTTGGTTACTATGGTAACTAGGCCTAAACTAGCTTTTTTAAATATTTGGCTTGATCTGCTTTTCAAAAACTTTGCAAAGGGCATACGAGTGTAATGAAAGAGAGATTAGCATAACTCTAAAAACATTGTAGTTCTGTTTGCAGAACAGGCTTTGGGGCTTTAAAAAGAAAGAAATAGGAAAAGACAAGACAAGACAAACGGAATGTAAAGGCAGTGTCGAGTTTTTTCCCTGGATAAAAATAAAACTTAAAATAAAACTAATCAAATTTGTTAACACATAAACACACACCAATTAGATAGCTTGTCTCAATTCCAGTCAAAACTAAAAAACAAGATAGTTCGTCTCCGAAACTGATTACAAAGATCACATGATACCTGCAGCTGTACAAAAACACCAAATTGGGTCAGCGGTTTTGGGGGAAATGATTTTACAAACGTTATGCATGTTGCAAAACTTTTAATCAAGCAGATACAGGAATCAGAGCAATGCTACTAGTAAGCTGTGGTCAATAAAGCCCATGAAGTCGTTTCTTTAAAAGCTTCAAATTTTTAACAGTTATTAAGAAAACACTCACAAAAAGATCGGCTGAGAGTTCAGTAAAACCACCTATATACCCCTCCCCCCCTCCCCTCTCCCCTCCGGAAAATTTACACTGTGATGACAGATGTCTTAGTCACATGACTTTTCCCCATTCGTCACAATACTGGAAAGACTCGAATAGAAACCTTGCCCCTAAAACCATTTCTCTTCGTTGTTACCTTTGTAGATTACGTTCTTCACGCATATCTTCTCGTTCAGTCCACACGCGCTGTTGACGTCATCAGGAATGATACCAGATGTCTGTCTACGAACCAATCAGAGAAGCGAAACTACACAAATATACTTGATATGTTTTCCAAATGTCAAAAGCACCAATAGGGTAATGACTGAACTACTTTTACGTTAGATTTTATAATTATGTACTTTTGAATTAACACGAAATGCTGCGGAGAGATAACTCAGAAAAACCGAGCTCCTGATGAGAGTCAAACCGAAGATTTTGTCCTTTTCACAGCAACAAAAGAAGTGTGCAACTGTAATGTCATATTCTTAGCCTTATTTAATATATCAATTTTCAAAAGTAGGTTTTGATCTTGGACAAAACGTAAGTAAATAAAGAACTGCTTTGTATCAAGCAATCTAAAAAGTTGGAAGAACTCGGCCCAATGATTTTGATACAAGCTACTGAGTGGGCTGTTCGAAGACTGGTTAATTTTAACCTATTCAGTTCAGCCAAATTCAAGCAGCGATTTCTTCCCTAAGGAAACGGGTTCGTGCCAATCAGCCTTTGAACAACTGGGCCCTGGTAATGATCAACCCTGGGTAAGTGCTAATCAGCCTTTGAACAACTAGGCCCTGGTAATGATCAACCCTGGGTTAGTGCTAATCGCCCTTTGAACAACTGGGCCTTGGTAATGATCAACCCTGGGTTAGTGCTAATCAGCCTTTGAACAACTGGGCCCTGGTAATGATCAACCCTGGGTTAG